>CM076581.1:1469281163-1469423785 GCA_034641835.2 Pinus albicaulis
GAAGGAAGATCAAGCAGGATGAGCAATCAGGAGGGAACAACATCTATCAAACCTCCGCTCTTCAATGGAAGCAATTTAATGTTCTGGAAAATAAGGATGAGATCATATCTTCAGTCTATGGGAGCAGATATATGGGCCATTTTTGAACAAGGATATCAATATCCAGCTGCTACACCAACAGGTCCAACTGAAAGAAAGAATTATGAATCAAATGCAAAAGCGGTTAATGCTATAACTAGAAGTCCAACTAAAGCATAACTTGTCAAAGTCATGCAACTAGATACAGCAAAGGAGATATGGGACAAAATCATCCTAAGCTATGAAGGTGATGCAAAGGTAAAAAGTGCAAAACTTCAATCTCTCAGAATTGAGTATGAAAAATTAAAAATGCATAGTGATGAGAATATTGCTGGTTTCTTTTTACGTGTTGATAATGTTGTAAACCATATGAGAAATCTGGGAGAAACAATAACCGAATCCACTTTGGTTGAGAAAATTTTGAGATCACTAACAACCAAGTTTGAGTCAAAAGTTTATGCTCTTGAAGAAAAACAGGACCTTCAAAATCTTACTATGGTGCAACTTCATGGCATTTTGACTGCATACGAAATGAGGAGAGGAGGACCATCTGAAGTCAAAGAAGTTGTTTTTAAAGCTTCTACAAAAGGGAAATAAGTTCAAAAACCGGAAGGGTCAGGATATATCTCAGAAGAAGATGAGGCAAACTTTGTGAGAAAACTCCAACTAGGAACCGGAAGATTCAAAGGTAAGCTTCCTTTCAAATGTTTTAATTGTGGAAGAGTTGGTCATTATGCTGCAAAATGTCCTTATAAAGAAACATCTGCTAAGGAGAAAGTAGTAGCAAGAAGAAATAAACACCAGTCTAGCACTAAGAAAAGCTACTATACAAATGAAGACAGTGATGAGTTATCTGACAGTGAGGAAGAATGTGAACAAGATCTTAGACTTCTCATGGCATTTGAAAATAATTCTAGAGATGATAAGGATGCTTTTATGGATGCTCTAGATGACAATGATTTTCTTGATCAAAACAATCAACTCAAAATATGCTTGGAAGAAAGTAAGATAATCATAGAGACTCTGAAAAGGCAGAATGAAGAAGCAAAGAAACATAATGAAAAATTAGAATGTGAAGTTGTAAGTCTAAGAAAAGAACTTGAGAAAGTAAAGACTCTGAATCTTAGATTTGCTAAAGGATCTGAAACCTTAGATGAGATTATCAAGGTTCAACGATCTCCTCTGATTAAGACAGGTCTTGGATATACCGGAGAATCCTCTCAGGCTTCAGCACCAAACTATCTAAAAGCAGCTACAACTGGTTTACTTCATTCAGCCTCACAACAAGGGAATAAAGAATCTTCACAGGTAAAGCATGATCATCACAATACAAGGAACACTAACAGGGATATCTCTCAAAGAAGCAACAATCAACAAGTAAATTCAAATAGAAGATTTCATGATCGCAGAAATTTCTACTTCAATGGACAATGTTTCTCATGTCACAATTTTGGTCATAAAGTTGTTCAATGTGTTGCATATAAAACCATCATGACAAGAGAAGCAAGAAAGAAAAAGATGAATACTGAACCAAAAGGGAACACTTATAACAACTTTTCTCCTCTTCAAAATGAAGTTGAATGTGCTTATTGCAATAAATTTGGGCATGAAGAATCTGAATGCAGAAGCAAAGTCCAGCCAAAACAACATTTTCCTTCAAGTTCCAAAGTATGGAAAAAGAAGGAATTACAGGTTGAAAATTGTGGGATAGCGTTGTTCGCAGAAGGTGAAGAGAATCAATGGTACATTGATAGTGGGTGCTCTAAACACATGACAGGTGACAAAAGCAAACTCCTTTCATATAATGCTCTAGAAAAGGAAAAGAAAGTTACTTTTGGAAATGATAATCCTGCTGTAATTAAAGGAAAAGGGTCTGTGTTTCTAAAAGAAAAGGTGAAAGCAAATGATGTCATGTATGTGGATGGATTAAGGCATAACCTATTAAGTGTAATTCAAATGTGTGATCAAGGTACAAAAGTCGTCTTCAGTTCAAAAGAATGTGTGGTTCGTGATCTGGATACAGGTTGAACTATTATAAAAGGGAAAAGAACTCCTAACAATCTATATGTATTGAAGAACTACAAAGATCAATGTTACTTGAGAAAATCTTCAGAAAATTGGCTATGGCACAGAAGGTTGGGGCATCTAAGCTTCTCTCAAATCAACAAAGCAAGCAGACTTCAAGCTGCTAGTGGTCTTCCCAATATTACTCTACCAGAGAATATCATATGCAAATCCTGCCAGTTTGGTAAGCAGACTAGAGTACAATTTAATGCAAAAGAAGGATCATCAAGAAGGCCTCTTGAACTTGTTCACACTGACATCTGTGGACCTATGAGGAAAAAGTTACCACGTGGAGAAGAATACTATATCTTATTTATTGATGATTTCTCTAGAATGTGTTGGATTGGGTTACTTAAACACAAAGATGAAGCATTTGAGAAATTTCAGGTCTTCAAAGCTCTGGTTGAAAATGAATTAGATCTAAAAATCAAATGCCTTAGATCTGATCGAGGAGGAGAATATACATCAAATGAATTCCTTGAATTTTGTGAACAACATGGTATAAAGAGACAGTTCTCTGTAGTAGGCACTCCACAACAAAATGGCGTAGCAGAAAGAATGAATAGAACAATTCAACAAATGGCTAGAGCTATGCTTGATGATTCTAGAACTCCTCACATGTTATGGGGAGAAGCAGCACATACAGCAGCAAATATTCTCAACAAGGCACATGTTCGGGTAAATAGTGACAAAACTCCATATGAACTTTGGTATGGTAATTCTCCCTCTGTAAAGCATTTCAAAAATTTTGGAAGTAAATGCTTTATCAAAAATAATGACGAAAAGCTTGGCAAGTTTGAACCTAGATCAGATGAAGGGATACTTCTTGGTTACTCATCTACAAGCAGAGCATACAAATGTTACAATAAAAGGCTTCGAAAGATTGTTGAATGTATTGATGTTGTCATTGATGAGTCTCCTATAGCTCCTAAAGAAGAAAAACAAGCAACAGAAGAAGATGATGGTGATTTTTGTCCTTCTACATCAAATGGAAATGATATAGACAGTGGATCCAATGAAGAACCTGAAGATAATTTATCAGAGAAAGCTCCATCCAGATATGTTCAAAAGAATCATCCCGAATCTCAAATTTTTGGAAACAAGGAATTAGGTGTACAAACAAGGAGGACTCTTGTGGGATCTTCTAGCTATTTGGCATTCCTGTCCACAATTGAACCCCAAAATGTCAATCAAGCTAGCAAAGATGAATGTTGGATTCAAGCCATGAATGAAGAGCTTGATCAAATTGAAAAGAATCACACTTGGGAATTGGTACCAAGGCCACATGATAAAAATGTCATTGGAACCAAATGGATATTCAAGAAAAAGTTAAATGAAAATGGGGATGTTATAAGAAACAAAGCCAGATTGGTTTGCAAAGGGTACACTCAACAAGAAGGTATAGAATTTGAAGAAACTTTTGCTCCTGTAGCTATACTTGAGGCCATAAGAATGTTTCTTGCTTTTTCAAGTTCTCAACAAATCAAAGTCTATCAAATGGATGTCAAATCTGCTTTCCTCAATGGTGATCTTGAAGAAGAAGTTTATATAGAACAACCAGAGGGATTCATTTTGGGAAATGATAAGAATCTTGTTTGTAAACTTAAAAAGGCCCTATATGGTCTCAAACAAGCTCCAAGTGCATGGTACTATCGTCTTGACAAATATCTCCATCAACAAGGATTTTCAAAGGGGTCTGCTGATAGCAACTTATACACAAAAATTGAACATGACAAACTTTTGATTGTGATTGTATATGTTGATGATATCATTTTTGGGAGTAATGAAGAATCCTTAAGTCAAAAATTTTCTTCTGTTATGCAGCAAGAATTTGAGATGTCTTTACTTGGGGAACTAACATTATTTCTTGGCTTGCAAGTGCATCAAACTACAGATGGCATATTCCTATCACAAGAAAAATATCTTAAGCAAATTTTGAAGAAGTATGGCATGGAAGAATGCAAGCCTGTAAGTACACCAATGATAACCGGATGCAATCTCAGTTCTCATGATGATTCTCCCACGGTGAATCAACCAGAATACAGATCAATGATAGGAAGTCTACTTTATCTCACTCGGACTAGACCAGACATTATGCATGCAGTTGGGATTGTTGGACGATTCCAAGCTAATCCAAAAGAGTCTCACCTTCAGGCTGTCAAAAGAATATTCAAATATCTACAAGGAACTCAAGACTTTGGACTATGGTATCCAAAGAATGTTGATCTTACTCTTCATGCTTACACTGATGCAGATTGGGATGGAAATGTTGAATGTTGATGATATCATTTTTGGGAGTAACGAAGAATCTATGAGTCAGAAATTTGCTTCTCCGCTTACAACAAGAATTCTGAAAAGGTCTTTACTTGGGGAACTAACATTCTTTCTTTACTTGCAAGCATCAATCTACGATGGTATAATCCCTATCACAAGCAAATATCTTAAGCAAATTCTCAAGAAGTATGCCATGGAAGAGTGAAAACCTGCAATTACACCAATGATAACCGGATGTAATCTCAGTTCTCATGATGATTCTCCCGCAGTGAATCATCTAGAATACAGATCTATGATAGGAAGTCTACTTTATCTCACTGGGACTAGACCAGACATTATGCATGCAGTTGGGATTGTTGGACGATTCCAAGCTAATCCAAAAGAGTCTCACCTTCATGCTGTTAAAAGAATTTTCAAATATCTACAAGGAACTCAAGACTTTGGTCTATGGTATCCAAAGAATGCTGATCTTACTCTTCATGCTTACACTGATGCAGATTGGGCTGGAAGTGTTGATGATCGGAAAAGCACTAGTGGAGGTGCATTCTATATGGGACCCCGGTTAGTATCTTGGTTCAGCAAGAAGAAAAATTCTATTGCCTTATCTACAGCAGAAGCAGAATATGTGGCTGCCGCATCTTGTTGCACACAACTCCTTTGGATGATGCAAACCTTACAAGATTTTCAAATCAAATGTACACCTCCTGTCCCCATTAAGTGTGACAATACAAGTGCCATCAGTATTTCAAAGAATCCTGTTATGCATTCGAAGACCAAGCACATTCCCATCAAGTATCACTTCTTACGTGAGCAAGTGCTTGAGCAAAAGGTGAAGTTGGAGTATGTTCCCTCCAAAGAACAAGTTGCTGATATCTTTACCAAACCTCTGCCCAGGGAAGCGTTCGAGTATCTAAGACAGAAACTGGGAGTGTTCTCTGCCAGTCAAAAGAACAAATCTGCATAAATTTTAGAAGATGATAGTGGATACGCGGGTTTCCTGAAACACAGTCGCGTATATACGCGAGTTCCTGCACAGAAAACCGCGTATGTCTGATTGCTGACAATTTTTGCTTGGAGTCAGCTCTTTTCAGCACAGCTGCAGTGCTGTTTGGTATATCTGATACTGTTTGGTATCTCTGGTGGTGTTCCAGTTCTCATAATTCTATTTCTCATATTGTTGACAAAGATGCCTTGATGTTTTGTTGGTGAAAGTGTTCAGGATGCACAAACTAAGGGGGAGCCTTAGTCATATGAAAAGAATGCATGGATGCACAGATTCAGGGGGAGTATTAGCATTGCTGAGTATAATGCATTATTGGCATTATGATGGTTCTGAAATATGTTCTCATGCTTGAGGACTTTCTGGTGTTGGTCTTAAATGGTCATTTTTGTAATTTGTTGAAAAAGTCTTGTTGAGACTCATGATGTAAATTTGTATTATTCAGTCATGTAAGGACTTGTCAAATTTGTAAACCCACTTGGTTGGGTAGCTGAGTTGTAATGTGTAAACCCACTTGGTTGGGTACTTGAGTCTGATATGTAAATCCACTTGGTTGGATCTTTGATGTAAGTATGAGTCATTGATGATAGGAAAGTCATAAAGTCATGTCTTTATTGAAAATATGTTTGAAGATTCAGCATGAACTCAGGGGGAGCTTGGTCACTTCTGTATATATCCGATCTGCAGAACGCTTCTTCCACATGAGGAGAAAAGGGGGAGAGTATGTTGGTTTTTGATCCGCCCTTTGCCCTTGATGTCAAAGGGGGAGAGTGACATGGTGTTTGAGTGTCAAAAATGAAGAGAGTGACATGGTGTCATGGTATTCTTAATGTACCTATCTATTGTGGTGATCAAACACCATCATGGTTGCCATCAAGTCCAAAGGGGGAGATTGTTGGAAATATGATGCAGAAGTGTTGTCCTTGATGGCAACCCACTGAGTGAAGATGAAGACATGTGACTGTTGACATGTGTTGTCCTTGATGGAAATCCACCTGATGAAGTTATTCTTGACTTGATGGACTTGGTGAATGATGTAAATTTGATGTGATATGATGCTAAGAGTTGTCCTTGAAAGGCCACACACTTGATGAAGATGATGACAACTTACTTGATGAAGTTGTGCTTGCTAGAATATGTTCTTGATGAGCTAAATATGATGTATCTACAGTGTGTACAAAAGGCAGTGAAGAAAAGAAGTCAGCATGTGCTCAATCTTGATGAAAAGAGTATGTCTCTAGGTATACGCGGATCTGTCTAGGGGAAGTCGCGTATGCACGCGGAAAAGAACGTTCCAAGTCGCGTATGGGCAAAAGCGCTCTAAAAGTGCAAAACCAGGGGTAATCACCATAGTATTGACCCATT
The DNA here is from genome assembly GCA_034641835.2 of Pinus albicaulis. Taxonomy (NCBI): domain Eukaryota; kingdom Viridiplantae; phylum Streptophyta; class Pinopsida; order Pinales; family Pinaceae; genus Pinus; species Pinus albicaulis. Next base: position 1,469,287,945 of record CM076581.1, read on the forward strand.
GTATTGGGTAATGTTCCGCCTAATTGACCCCGTCCAGGAATACCATCGGATGTAATGTGGTTTTGGGCTCATGGTATTGAAAAAGGGGCTCATGGTATTGAAAAGGATAAACCTATATAAGGAGAAGAAATTCATTGTGCAAATCATGAGTGTGGGTGCAAGATGTCTGAGCTTGAATGAATACTTCTCTCTGAAGTATATCTGAATGGAAAGGGTTACACTTGAATGATAAATCTGAATGTATGATGAACCAATGATGAAGAAGGGGATCTAGATCTGAATTGCTCTTGTATTTGCTAGATCTGATTATGGAAGGCTTAGATCTGTGATGTGGCGAGCATCTAGGCGAACATCTGTCTGAAGCAAAAGGGTAGATCTGAACTGAATATCTGATCTGATGAAGTATGCTGCTCTGTAATGATTGAAGATCTATACGCTACTTCGCCGCGGAGGAAGTGCGTATATACGCAGCTTCAGCGAAGAGAAAGCGCGTATGCGCAATAAAATATACACTGAGGTATACGCTGGTTTGTGTGGACGGAAGCGCGTATATACGCGACATCAGTGAAGGGAAAGCACGTATGCAAACTAGGGTTTGCTGAAGCAAGGGGTATGAAATATCTGATCTGTTCTGCTGTGTTTCTGCTATCTGATCTGTGTTGATAAGTATCTGTTGGTGATGTATGTTTGTGCTTAAAAGTATGGAAAGGGTCCAGTCTGAAAATATGATGAAACGTGGCATGCAAGTGTTGTTCTATTGAAGTTGTTGGATCCAGTGTGAAAATTGATGAAACGTGGTCCAATGTGGTGCTGAAGGTTGTAGCCTTCAGTCAGGGGGTTGTAGCTCCCTTCCAGGTGAGGCTGGTAAACGAGATCAGGGGGTCGTAGCTCCCTTCCAGGAGAGGCTGGTAAACGAGTCAGGGGGTTGGAGCTCCCTTCCATGAGAGGCTGGTAAACGAGCGCAGGTGGGTGCCTGCGTGCTGGTCAAGTCTGCGCCAGCACATATGTTGTAATATGTTTTCTCTATAATAAAATATTGAAGGCTGAGCAACTGCAGCGGTGGTTTTCTCCCAATTTGGGTTTCCACCTAAAAATCCTGGTGTTCATGTGTGATGCTTTGTGTGATGGCTTATTCTGTTCTTACTGCACATGTTTACTGTTTATTAAACATCTGAGGAATGAATGATGGAATAATAGGAGTGAAGATTTAATGACATATCTAGATCTCTGTGTATACGCTAGTTTCATAAAGGGGATCCGCGTATATACGCTAGTTTACTGAAGGAAAGTAGCGTATGGGTTTTTAAGGAATGAAAAAGTAAAAGATTTGATTATGCAGTAAATACTGATTCACCCTCTCGTATTTTTCCCAACACTTTCCTGATTGGCTTGAAGGTCTTCAACAAGTGAATTTTTGTTTTGGATGAGCAAGTTTGAGATCCTTGCCTCCTCTTCCTCATCACTGTGTACCTAAATTATTTCAAAATCCCTTTCTACCTCATGATCCTCTTCTTCTTCTTTTTGTTTTCTCTTGTATAGTGGCTGAGTTGAAGTATATGGCATGGTCCCTTGCCTCTTGGAGGCAGCAAACACTAGCCTTGGCTCTCTTTGATATGTGAGTGAAAGAGGTGGGATTGTGGTCTTGCTGGTATCTTTTTCATGGCTGTGATCATCATTAGGACTATCACCCTCTTCCCCATTTTTACTGTCATCATGGCTAGGATTACCTTCATCTTCATCTTCTACAATGTCATCATTGCCATAATCACTGAGGGGCTGATTTTTGTCACTGTTGCCTTCAATTTCTGCATCTTCCTCACTGTCATCCTCTTTTTCATTGTCATCTTCTTTCATGTCTTCATTATCTTTCATAGCTTCTTCATCATTTCCTGTCTCTGCCTCCTCACTTTCCTCTTCATTTTATGCCTGTATCCACTATTTTGTTGCGACCTCCTCCTCAATTTCTTCCTGTACCCATCTTCATTATCATCATCCCCTTCTTCTTCTTCTTTCTCTATTTCTGCCTCAATCTCTTCTTGATGGCTTGAATCACCATCATTTCTTAGACTGTACCCTCTATCCTCCTGTTCATTTGCTTCATTGCTATCATCCTCTTCCATTTTCTTCTTCCTCTTGCTAATTTAATTCATCACCACCTTTTTCATCATCATCACTTTGCCCTATTTCCATATCTTCTACCCCTTGTGAGCTCAATTGATCATTTCCTTCATCTTCAACTTGGGCTGACTCATTGGTACCATTACCCTCACTGCCATTACTTTGTTCATTATTACCAATGTCATCCTCTTCATTTGGTGCATCAAGAGAAGGGGAAGAAAGGAGGTTTCCTTGACATGAGGTCACCTGTGCAGATAAGGAAGGCAAGTTTGGTTGATGAGGAGGCTGTGAACTTGTGAAGACTTCATGGGCTATGAACACATCCCAAGGTATGCCCTTCTATTCCAACTGATGTAATACCACCATCTTGATCAAGAAATGGTGAAACAAACTTTACATTTGTTGGGAGTGATTCCTCCTCCAGACAACATAAGATGTCTTTTCAATTCTCCTATAGAGGTAGTAGGGCAAGTTGAGCATCTTAACCCTTGTGAAATGCATGAGGATTCTAACATGGTAGGAGTAGAGCCTAGAGTATCTCCCCTCACAGGTGAAGTACTTCATGATAACCATCATCTAGGGTACAAATCTTTGTTTGAGGTGTGAGAAAGGGAAAATTGTCTTGCAGCCTTCTCTATATCTAGTTTTGACAAATGGCTTATAAGAGTTCCTTGTCCAATTTGGCTTTCTTAAACCACTTTTCACCAACAGCAGGGATACATGTGGCATCAGAGATGGTATCCACTGAGATCTTAAAATCTACCCCTGCGAGGCTTGATTGTTTATTGTACAAGTTGAGAATGAGAAGCCTTGTAAGCTCTGGGAAGCAACAATTTTTTGACCCTCTCACAAAATTGGAGGCACCCTACATTCTGGAAACATGAGAGGATCCTAGGAGATGAGGTGATAACCACTGTGCTTTTGGGTTCAACTATGTTCACTTTACCTCCCTTATGATTTGGTCTAAAAGGCCTTTGGCCTCTTTTACTGATGCTACTGTTTTCTGCTCCTGACATGGTGATAGGAGATGCTTGTGGACAAACTAGGAGCAAAATGAAGGTGGTGGTCTTGGAAACCTTTACAAGTGAGTGATATGGAGGGATAGGTTTTAGGACTGCATGCTTTGTAGCTTAAGGGAGTTTATCTTGAAAATGAAATGTAAACACATTAGCTTACTCTCCCTTAAATGACACTTAAATTGTTCAAGGAGGCAAAAAAAAAAGGTGTAATATGCATTTGAGACCTAGGGTTTGCACACCTAGGGTTTAATCACTCATAGCCACCAAAAAGACTTAAAATTATTTGAGAGGAGGAGAAAGAAAGGTGTACCTATTAATTTAGTTCCTTTGATGGCCTTCGAGGCAAATTTGGAAGGTGACTTTAAGCATTAGGGCAATTTTTTTTCTTGTTGGAGGGTTTCTGCATTAGCGCAGTGCCCTTCCCGAACAGACGGGCTAGCCTATGGGCGTAGCGTCGACAATTGTGCCTCTAGTGTGAGCGTAGCACTGGGTGCGTGTAGGCCTTCCAGGCAAGTCCTGGGCATGTAAGTCGGTGCAGCGCCACCCCGGATTAACGCAACTCAGAGTAAATTTTAATGGGGGAATGCCCGATAAGCTCAGTGCCAGGCCTTGTAAGCGCAACGCCACCTATTCGTGTAGTGCTAGTAACTCTTGCTTGGAAATTGACAAAAATATTTTTTTTTTCTTCTAAAAGCCTTCTCTTCTCTTGTAAATGGCGAAATAAGATGGAAAAAGACTAAGAAGGCCTTTTATACCTTTTGAGAAATAAATCAAAATTATAGAACCCACTTTGTCTATGTTTTATTTTTGTCACTTTTATCCCTTTAGCCTTTTTTGTAGGTGATTTTGAACTTGTCAAAGTGATTTTTCTTCCTTTGGTGAGGGTGTGCTAAAGAGATGAAGAGGTTCCTCTAAATTTGGGAGTGTTGGCACTGCTAAACCTTTTCTGCTTTCATTGATAAACTGAAACCACTATTTTTATCCCTTTTTTGCATTCTTAAGTGTAAGTGACCCAAAACATGTCTTTTTACCTTCTTGCTGATTCTGTTAGTGACATGTTCAATTTGACAAAGATTGGCAAATCATACCATGCTATGTCTTCCCTTGGCCACTTCTGATTTCTACAGGTGCCCGTGACACATTTTATTTTGGTCTTTTTGTCATTGTTTGGATTTTTATAACCTTTAGTCACTCAATAGTGATCTCATGCTCAGCCTGATTTTCCATTTTGACACTTTACCTCATGCTTTCCTTATTTTGACCATTGTGAGGGAACTTGACTGTACTTGAAGGTTTAGTCTCCCCCACACTGATACCCTTTGCATTCTCCTCTCATTGGTGCAGTGAAGCACTGTTATCTTGACAAACCCTAGAAATCACCTCCAAAGGATTTTTTTAAAACCTCTTCCTGTCATGATGGAGGCCTATCATCCTCATTTCACCAGCTTTGCCTCATCCTTCCAAATTTTAGGTTTTAGGGCTGTTAGAGAAAATTAATTAGTGTTGTATTCTAAGTTCTCTATAGCCCTTTCAATTTCATTCATTTTTGTTCAATTTACCTCACCTTTTTCCCTTTTTCATTTATAATTTCTAAAAATATTCAAGGTGTGCTTGGTTGTGTTGTTGTGCCTTCTCTCCTTGTGGCCTTTTGCATTGGTTTCTTGCTTGGAAACACTATTTTTCCAATGAGTCACAAAACCCTGATTCTCTTTATACATAGGCTTGCTGCCTCTTCCTTTGTTGTGGCTATCCTTAGTGATGACTTAGTCTCTTACCTTACCTCTTTTTTTGCTGATAGCCATCTCAATCATTCCTGCAGAAATGTTTAAGATGGGCAGTTGTCTTTTGCAGAAGTTCTGCTTTGACCAAGGAGGCTTTCCTTGAAGGATTTTCTGATACCTTTGGAAAATCATGTGTTGACCTTCTCTCTCTTTGATTGCAGCCTCTTGGCACAATAAAAACAGATATTTATAACACCAAAACAATCTTATAACATATGAAACCATGGATAACCTAGTGGGAGGCTCTTTGGACTTTGCCTTTGAGTGAAAACTTGGCTTTGGGTCCTCAAGTATAAAAAACTTAGTTTTTGATATTTCAATGTATTGAAGATCCAAAATCCAATGTACTTGATTTATCTAAAGAGCCTATAGAGATATTTTTGAGACCATCAATGCTTGATGTATCTGGGAAACATAAGAGTGAGTAGGTTGGTTGATGATGCTACGTGTCAAGTGGAGGAAATTAGGCAAGCCAAAACAGTCTGCTAAGGTCAGGGGTGACAAAATATAGACAAAATGAGTGGTATGAGCTCATGATGGGTCTTCTGGGAGTGGTGAGATGAGCATGAAATGATGGGATAATGAAATAGTGAAAATTTTCTCCTAAGGATAATGAAGGCAGTGAGATTTCTAGAACTCACAATATTCATGAATTTTGTTTCTAGAAATCTAGGATAAGCATTTAGTCATCTACAAAGGAAAAAATTACCCATGAATAACAATGGCTCCACTTGGGGAGGGCAGCTCCCTTTCCAGGAGGTGTCCAGAACTTTATATCTCTAGTTTTCTGAAGACCAATGCCTCATCCATTGAGAAAAATTTTCTTCTTTCATTTTCTGATGCTTCTTTGAAGTTGTGACCTCAATAATTTGAAAAAACATGATTATCTCAACTTCATCTCTACTAGCCAACCTACTTTCCTAACTTTTTTTCTTCCTTGGGTGCACTTAAACTGGCAAACCCTTGACATTCTTTTTATTTTTTTTAAAGCAAAAACAAACTATCTACTTCTATCTTATCTCTTCCAAAAGTTCAAATTATGCTAATGATCTCTTTTTATTCCCTACCTAGACTAACTGATTGTCAATATTAGGTTGTATGACAGACTTCATTCTCTAAGCTATAGACCTGAAATTGAAAGCACTGTTTAAATCAGGATTAGGCCATCTGACTTGCCATGGGTTGTGGCATAAGATCAAGCTGCACACAAACATTATTTTTTTACAAAAAACACTACAAAAATAAAGGGTGTAATATATCATTTGCTATACATCTCTATCTTTCTCCTTGGTTCAGTTTGGAGCATGTTGAACCAACATCTTTCATTCCTAATCTATCCTTTTTGACAAGTCAATTTTGAATGATTTGACAAGCTTTCTTTCACTAACTTATCAACACAAAATTAAAAACATATTTCAGCCATGATTAGGCTATAAGGCTAAAACAAGACCTCCTTTTTGAACCAACAGTGGAATTTAGGCTTGCAAACTTTCAGTAGTACTTTTTTTTTTTTTTGTATGGGGCTATACCTCTTTTCAAATATGCCCTCTTTTTCTTTCTTTCTATGTTTTTGTGTTTTTTTGTGATTTTTCTGATGCAATGTTTATGTACAATGAATGAAAATTTTAAACTAGGGATTTTTATAGCAATGGTACTTGAGCATCCTGTACTTAATAGGATCTCCCAACATCCCTTGTCCATTCAGATCTTGTAAACAAAAAACATGGTTACCCCCATTTGAGGGAATGGTTTAAGGATTTTTCCAAAAATTTTCAAAAAGGCCATGCTCTCCTTAGTATTTCCTCTTTGATTCTGGCTTCCAAAACTTGTTTCTGTCAAATATCCTCCTTAGGTGGAAAATGTATTCTTTATCAGCTTCAAAACAAATGATGATGTCATCAATGTATATCATAGTGAAGAAGTTGAAAACAGGGGCCATGGCTCTTTGGAAGGCATCTTCAGCACTCCTTAACCTAGGAAGCATTTGGCCAAACATGTAGTTGCTCCAAGGAACTTTGAAAATGGCTTTATGCTGATTGATCAGAAGTGGTATCATCTCATGGTAACCTGAAACACTATCATGTAATGACACCTTGTTAGAAACTCCTACCTTTGGTATACGATGATTTATCTTGGGAAAATGCTATTTGTAGTTCATGGAGTTTTTGTCTAGGTATATAAAGTCTATGCACAGTCTGCATCCTTTGAATTTATTTGTTAATGACACAATTTTCCCAAGGGTTTCATGGTATTTCTTAGAAGGATGCCTCTTTTGAATAATTTCTGTGTCACAAGGCTTTAAGCTTTCATCCCTATATATACAAGCATCCTAATTTTTTTTGCATAGCCTTATATATTTTAGTTTTATGTGTAATGACAGAGTTCTGGATAACTTAATCATTTTGGGTCTTTCTAGGCTACCCACATTATACTCCTCTATATCAGTTTCAGTAGATACTCCTTTAGGGTCCATAGCAACATTTGTGAGAGTCAACAACTCTTCTGAAGGGACAAAACCCTTTGATGATGAGGTATATATGTAAGGCAAAAACGTAAGACTCTTTTGATCCAAATTCTCAAAGATTTTGGTTATGTGAGAGTATTTCAGTACTTCTAGATTGGGAAAAGGGAAAAGTTCTGTTTTTGAGGCTTGTCCTTCATTTGAGCAACCTGATTCATATTCTAAACTGATTTTTAGTTTTGAAATTTCATTTTTAGTTTGCAGAAATTCAAGTTTAGTTTTATTATCATGTGGTTATTCAGGTCTGCTATAGTTTTGGCTATTGAGTTCCTCATGCAAAGATTGGTTTTACTATTGTAGTGTGTCTAGATCTATCTCAACTTTACTTATCTTCTCATTAATGTCCTCTTCATTACACAAGATGAAAGAATCAAGATCTAAATGAATGGAATAAAGAGAAGTGTTGTTTGGCGTCTCCTAACTAATATCCATATATTTCATGTGTGACTCTCAGTATAGTCTTCTTGTCTTGTTAAAGGAAGGGATGGTAGCATAGGACATATCTAGTTGAAGGTTCCCCTGAATTTTGGCTCCCCGAGATCTGGATAAAATCATGCCATACTTAGGAGGAATATTTTCCACTACTATGTCCATGACAAGGCCTTTAGCAGGTATTTGTGCTAGATTGACACAAATATCCTTGATTAGGCCCAAACACTTGACTCTACTCGAATCGAATGAGTACAAGTCTTTGTAAGGTTTAGTTATCTCTAGGCCTAATCTCTCCATCAAAACTTTAGGCATGGAGTTGTGTGAGGCACCAGAGTCTAGCATGGTTTTGTGTAATATTTTTTCATGTATGTTTAGGCAGATATAGAAATGAAGGAAAGCTCCTTCTTGATACTTTCTCTCAACCTCAGGTCCAAACAACAACTCGGGCTTGTCATCAATTAAATTTAGAGTGTTAGTATCATTTCCTAAGTTCAAGACCTTCAACACTACACTTCTTGAGTTACCAGTACAATGAGAGGTATGGTTATCTTGATTTTGGCAATCTCTCCCTCAAAGCTGAAAGGTATTTGTGTTTTGGGCATATTTACATCAGTTTTATCATCCATGAACTTTTCTACATTTTTAATTTGTTGATTCTGATTTGGGGCTTTAGACAATAAAAAAATTTCAGTGCCACTAGTAGATGTACTAGGGCAACTTGGATCATTATTTTGCTGGCTGACTTTTTCTTTTTTTGGATCAGTTTTCTTAACTAGAGTGTTGACATTGTTTGTTGTCTTCTTAGGAGTGTTTTTTGGAGCTTTCCTAACAGCAGTGGCTATTTGGTTTTTCTTGGGAGTTTCTTAGTTTCTTTTGCTCCTAAGGTCATATTGCCTATGGTCTTCCATTATGGAATTTTCAAATCCCAATTGGTAGTCTTCAGAATCCTCACAATTTGTTTTAGTGTGATCAAAGGGAAAGATACCTTGTTCTTCTTCAGTGAGAAAAACATCACCTTCATTTTCAGAACCTATCAGTTTTACATGGCTTTCCTCAGGCTCTTTAGTCTCTCTTCCTTCTTCATCTACATAATTATCTTGGAAGGGTGGCCTACTTTTTTTATCATTATCTCTTGTCCTGTTTTGGGGAGGGTCTCTTCTGAAGTTTAGATTTATATTTATGTTTTGGGAATTTTCTTGGTTTTCCCTAGGAGGCATTCTTTAATTTAGGCTTATCCTCTCCATCATTCTCTCCATGGTTCTAACTAGGTTATCAATCTTGGAATCAGATGAGGAGGTTTAGGGCATGGTTTCATCCTTGTAGGTTACTCTCTTTCTAATCTCAGCCTAGCTCTCTTTTCAATCAAGTTGGCCTCTACACTTATAGCTCCATTTTTCATGTCTTCTAAAGTTAGGGGATCTATTTATCTCAAATGATAGGCCATGTTTGGGTCAAAACCTTCCGCAAATTTGGCTAAGGCCAGACCTAGTGGGGGTTTCATGTTTGGTGGGAGTGCATTGTAAAAACTATTGAACCTAGTGCAGTAGTCTTGGACATGTTCCCCTATATTTATCTTAAGCTTGCTATATTCTGGGAGGATTTGGTGAGGGCTTTTCTTAATCTCCCACTTGTTTATGAAAGTTTGGTAAAGGGAAGGGAGATCATGTATGCTGTTGGGAGTTAAGTTTTTGAACCATTTTTTAGCTTCCCCTCCTAGACTTTGTGCAAACATCCTCATTTTCATGGTTTCATATTCCAACTCCATATAGTAAAATACATCATTCATTCGGTCTACATGTTGTTAGGAAGTGGTAGATTCAACTCCCGTGAAATGAGGTATTTTGGACTGAAAGTCATTTGGAAAAGGTACTAATGGTTGTGGTAAAACCAGGGGGTCATACCAAGCTGCCATTATGGGAGCTAATGGTGGATTTACAAGAGGAAGGTTTGTGAGAGGAGGTGGAGGATGAGATAGAGTGGTTTGCACAGTGGTGGTATGAATGGGTGTGGTGGAAGTACTTAGACCAACAAATTGATTCTGAGCATATTTTGGATGGAAAGAGATAAAGTGATGGAGAAGCTGAAGGTCAGGAGGAGTGGAAGGAAAGGCTTCTCTACTAGAACTCTGTTGTAAATATATGGGTTCAAGGTTAGTTTGGTTAATATCACTATGTGACTAGGTTCTGAAAAGGTTCTTTCTATGGTGCAAGTCAAATTGGGGATCTTGCAAAGCCATAAGATGTTCAGGGAAAAAGCTTGCTCAATGGTCCTAATAGTGGTTAAGCTTCTAGTTTTAGAAGTTTGCCACAAAATATTTTCTGGGTCATCAAATATGGTAGGAGGATTTGGGTCTAGATGAGATCTGGTACTGATCCTTTGTGAAGCCAGATTTCAAACTCAAATTTTAGAGAGGATAACAGTTTTAGGACTATTTTTGGAAGGCTGACCTCTCTTATTGTTTGATAAACTCACACAGTGTAGAACTAGGGTTCTAAACTTCTCAGGGCTGATTTGATATAATCCAGGGAGTCTAAATGAGAACTAGTGAAGTAATATGCCTACTGGAGGCTAGTGGAGTCACTAATTGGATATTTTTTCTTGTTTTAAGGATGTATGTTTATGGTCCACCACCAATAACTAACAAAACGAATCCAGGGATGTTTTGGGGTTTTCTGAGTTCCTTTATGTAGCCCTAGGGTTTTCAAGAGTGTCCTACAGTTGAGTCATCATTTTGCTAGGATGGTGAAACAACCAAATTCTACTCTTTGGTTGACAATTTGAGTTTTCTATGATTTGATAAGGGTTTTTTAAGTCCTAAGGGATACTTAGATTGTCACTAACTCATAGGTCCCATCATGATCACCATTGTGTTAGTGATAGTGATGAAGTGCTTAAAAATCACATGATTTTCAAAGTATAACTAAGGGTCTAATGAGTCTATAAGTGATATGCCGGCAACTATGTACTCAGTCCCACTGTGATCGCAATTATGTTAGGATCCCGTGATTTAGCAGATTGGTAGACCAAATGCACAGGGTAACATCAGACCAGTCTTTGGAGTCTTAGGACCTAGCCTTCCTGGAGATATTTCTCTCTCTATTGTATGCAAAGGATATAAACTTGTTTGCTTTAGATGGTTGATTTTAGGCTAGTTGTTAAGTGTAGGGTTTGTTTGTTTGTTTTGGTTGGGTAAAATGAAATAGGTAGAATAGGTGGAGTGAGAGATCATAAATCATTGGGCTATGGAGTCTATGAAAGTCATGGATATCTCAACAAATAGTCAGAGTGCATCACAGGGAAAATCTAGTGTGGTCAATGGATATTTAAGGTTATGTGTGAAGTGGAACAAACATTAAGTTGGTGAACAAGGTAGAGCAAAGGGAAGTGAAGAATAATTTGTCAAATACCCATAAAAAAGAAGGTCTCAAATATTGATAATAAAAAGATAATAATCATGAGATAGGGAAAACCATTAACTCAATGACAATAATTAAAAAAATACACATTCAAGACAAACATTCCAATGAAATATAGAAGGCGAGAAACTCATTTAACTTCTAGTGATTTCACCTTCAAGCTTTGAAAACATATAAGATAACAAATAACTTTAATCAATGAAGAGGGAACACCTAAACATCAATGATCAAGCTACAAAGAAATTTAAGGAAAAATTCTTAAGCATGGACAAAGGGCATGATCAAAACATGGCCTCTTTGGCTAAACCCTAACAAGTAATACTTCAAAGAGAGATTCCAAAATAGAGTTTAAATAGCATAAAATAGGCAGGGCTAACCATAAATTGCATTTGAAAACTACTATATTGAACCATTCATAGAATAAAAAAGCTTAGGGGGTCTAAGGAGTAATCAAGAATTCCTTAAAATGTCCTAGTAGAGGAAAACATCAAGGAAATAGAAGGCAGGAAGGACTAAGGTGCTTCAAACAACATTTCTTAGCCTATACTCTTCTGATCTACTGCAATATAGAAGGATGGACACAATGATAAACAAGAAAACATGAAAAAATTAGAGACACATCACCATTAACCAAGCTCATGGATCCTGCAAGCAAGCCTTCATCATCATCAATCAAAGCAAATCATCCACAAGCTCCACAACACCAAATTTCTTTTTAACCTCAAAAAACCATGTATTGCTCTCAAAACTCATCAAATACCAACATTTACAATGAAACCATCATTCTCTATTTATCTTATCAAGAGAGGGAAAAAACCCTAGATAGGGTTGGAAAATGTCAAAATCACTCATAAATGTCATAAATTCCCAAGAGACCATGCAAGAGCACAAAATATCCCATGAAATAAATGCCAAAATAACTTCTACCACCTAATTCTAGAGTGATTTTACTAAAAAAACACTAAAATATTATTTTTCAATAAATGAGTGTGTTTTGTTGACTTTTGGTCCAAAACACACGGTGTTGTCCATAAGCGTAGTGCCACCTCAGGAAGAAAATAGGTCCTTTTGCAATCAAGTTTTGGAAACCTTCCCGATGTTGGATTTTGCTCCATCATGGCCCGTTGGAAAGTCGAATGAGTCTAAATTCCAAAAATACTCTTATTTTCCTGACATAGCTCCTTTAACCTTTCCAAAATGTAAAAATCCCAACACTTCTCTGAGCGCACAGCCAGGCTTGAAAAGGAGGCAGAATGGTGAAAAATGAGGTGTTTTTTGACCTTTTGAGGGGTCAAAACTGCTCTAATTTCTCTGCGATTTGGTGAGCATAGTGTGAAAGCCATGAGGAATCAAAAAATGTAGAGTTTTTCCTCTGAGGATGCTTGAGGGAAAAGTGTAGTGCCAGTGGCGTTGCTCTAATAGGCCTCCAAAATTTAAAAAAACAAAAACTTGTCCAAATTCCTTCAAAATTGGTGGGGGCCTCCTTCAAGGGGTTTGAGAGACCTGTATAGAATCTTGGGCCAAAATTAAATTTCTAGCTTGGCATTTTGCTTCTTTTAGTGCCTGGATCTTGACTTGGGCCTTCTTCAGTTTGGCTCTTGCAATTTGGTTTCTCCGGGCATAATGTTTAGTCATCCTTTGGAGGTCAAGACTCTTGTTGGCCTTCTTTATTTTAGCCTCCAGGTGTATGTTGGCTCTTTCCAACCAAGGCTCCTAATCCTATGCTATCTCTATGGCCAAAAGTTGATCAAGGGGAAGTTATTCTGCTAGGGCTGTTTCTTTTTCTTTTTCTTTTTCTAATGCCTTCTTCAATCCCATGGTTCTAGGCCTCCTCCCATATTTACCTTCCTCGTCCTCACTCTCTTCATAAGTTCCCATGAAATCTTCTAGTTTCAAATGTGCCATTTGGGATTCTTTCTAGGCTTTGATGGCTCTTGTTTCATATATAGAAATTCATGCTCCTAGCTGCTTATTTTCCAAATCAAGGGCATCATTCACACTTTGGGCTCTATCCATATTGGCTTAAAGGTCTTCAATGAGTGCATTTTTGTTTTGGATGAGTAAGTTTGAGGCCCTTGCCTCCTCTTCCTCATCACTGTGTACCTGAATGATTTCAAAATCCCTTTCTACCTCATGATCCTCTTCTTCTTTTTGTTTTCCCTTGTCTAGTGGCTGGGCTGAAGTAGATGGAATGGTCCCTTGCCTCTTGGAGGCAAAAAAAACTATCCTTGGCCCTCTTTGATATGTGAGTGAAAGAGGTTGGATTGTGGTCTTGCTGGTATCTTTGTCATAGTTGTGATCATCATTAGGAATATCACCCTCTCCCCCCTTTTTATTGTCATCATGGCTAGGATTACATTCATCTTCATCTTCTGCAATATCACCATTGCCATAATCACTGAAGGGCTGATTTTTGTCACTGCTGCCTTCAATTTCTGCATCTTCCTCACTGTCATCCTCTTTGTCATTATCATATTCTTTCATGTATTCATTATCTATCATAGATTCTTCATCATTTCCTGTCTATGCCTCCTCACTTCCCTCTTTATTTTATGCCTCTGTATCCACTGATTTGTTGCTGACCTCCTCCTCATTTTCTTTCTCTACCCCATCTTCATTATCATCATCCCCTTCTTCTTCTTCTTTCTCTGTTTTTGCCTCTGTCTCTTCTTACTGGCTTGAATCACCATCATTGCTTAGACTGTCTCCTCTATCCTCTTGTTCATTTTCTTCATTGCTATCATCCTCTTCCATTTTCGTGTCTTCTTCCTCTTCAAGATTTAAGTCATCACCAACTTTTTCATCATCATCACTTTGCCCTATTTCCATATCTTCTACCCCTTGTGAGCTCAATTGATCATTTCCTTCATCTTCAACTTGGGCTAACTCATTGGCAACATTACCCTCACTACCATTACTTTTTTCATTACTGCCACTGTCATCCTCTTCATTTGATGCATCATGAGAAGGGGAAGAAGGGAGGTTTCATTGAGGTGAGAGCACCTGTGCAGATGAGGAGGGAAATTTTGGTTAATGAGGAGGTTGTGGGATTGTGAAGACTTCATGGGATATGAAAACATCCCAAGGTATGCCCTTCTATTCCAACTGATGTAATACCACCATCTTGAACAAGGAATGGTGAAACAAACTTTGCATTTGTTGGGAGTGATTCCTCCTCCAGACAATAGAGGACATCTTCTTAATGCTCCTATAGAGGTAGTAGGGAAAGTTGAGCATCTTAACCCTTGTGAAATGCATGAGGAGTCTAACATGGTAGGAGTAGAGCCTAGAGTATCTCCCCTCACAGGTGAAGTACTTCATGATGACCATCATCAAGGGTGCAAATCTATGTTTGAGGTGTGAGAAAGGGAAAATTGTCTTGAAACCTTCTCTATATCTAGTTTTGACAAATTTCTCATAAGATTTCTTGTCCAATTTGGATTTATTAAACCACTTCTCACTAACAACAGGGATATTTGTGGCATTAGAGATGGTATCTGCTGAGATCTCAAAATATACCCTTGCAAGGCTTGATTGTTTGTTGTGCAAGTTGATAATGAGAAGCCTTGTAAGCTCTGGGTCACTTTTCAATTGTTTGACCCTCTCAAAAAATTGGAAGCACCCTGCATTCATGTTAGTCATCAGTAATTTTTGCCTTTGTAGATGACTAAGTGCTTATCCTAGATTTCTGGAAACAAAATTCATGAATATTGTGAGTTCTAGAAATCTCACTGCCTTCATTATCCTTGGGATAAATATTTCACTATTTCATTATCCCATCATGTCATGCTCAGCTCACCAATCCCAGAAGACCCATCATGGGCTCATACCACTCATTTTGTTTATATTCTGTCACCCCTGACCTTAGCACTCTGTTTTGGCTTGCCTAATTCCTCCACTTGCCACCTAGGATCACCAACAAACCTACTCACTCTTTTGTTTCTCGGATACATCAAGCATTGATGGTCTCTAAACTATCTCTGTAGACTCTTTCGATAAATCAAGTACATTGGATTTTGGATCTTCAATACACTACTTTGTGTACATTGGATTTTGGATCTTCAATACACCACTTTGTCAATACTCTGTTTTTACAATTGAAAATTCCAAACCAATTTTCAGTCAAATAAAGGTCAATAATCCCCACTAAGTCAATTAGGGTTTCATTTGTTACAAGGTCATAATCTCCAAAAAAAATACTTCCATTTAGCTTCAAAGTCTGCACATAAGGTAATGGGATATCTTGAAACTTTTGCAGAAGTAATAAGATGCCAACCAACAGAAGAATTTGATAAGGTAAGAGTTCTGCTACCTTGAAACTTTTTCAGAAGTAATAAGATGCCAACCAACAGAAGAAATTGATAAGGTAAGAGGTCTGCTACTCAATGATGACATGTTGCAACAAGAGAGATAGGAAAACTAGGGTTTTTTAGGGAAATTTTCTTGATTTCATGACTTCCATGGTTAAATCATCAATAAGGCTTGTATCTTGATGCTCTTACACCTTCCCCTATCCTTAATATACCTTAATCAACACTACCCATCACTCCTATGCCTCAAAATCATCATTTTTCTACAAAACCTACTCTATTGCCACAATTTGACACTTTTTACGACTAGGCCTGCGTTTTTCCCTTTTGGACCCCTTCCCCTCACTCAATTCTTGGAATTCCACTTTCCCCTACTCTCTAAAATATATATTCCCCAAAATTTACCCAATAATTTAGACAACCCTTAACCCCTTCATTCCCCTCCCTGTACAAGGCAATCCTAAATTCCCTACACCAAACCCTAATTTCCTCTTCCAACTAAGATAGGGTTTGCTATGGAAAAGAGGAATAAGAGCAGAAGATCCATATGGTAGGTCATATCAGCAATCATAAAGCCATACCAACTCATAATATCATGCCTCCATATTTTTCCAAGAATTCTTTCCAAAAGACAAGCCATGTGTCACACCTAGGGCTAATTTTTCTTAAAACTGTGTTTCTGACGAAACATAGATGAATTTGATGAAAGTGAGAGAGGTTTTTGTCCATAATAGGCCCAAGAAGAAAAAAATCCTTCAGTTTTTACACAAGTATAATGGTTTGTGAGTAATGTTAAAAATACAGGTGTCTCAAGAGAATTTCTGCACTGCTGGAGTGACCTTGGGAAAATCAGGTTTTCTCATAGTTGGAGTGTCCAAATGACTTCCTTAATGCATCACATTACAAGTATACTTGAAGATATTTCCAATGAGCTATCATGAGCTCAATTTTGAGTTAATTAAGGCCTCCATAAGTTTTCTGCACCAGCACTCTGCATTTCTGCACCATCACTTAGCACTTTTTGACGAGTCTTGGTAAACTCAACTTTTGACAGGGAAAATCAACTCCAATAAGGGAAAAAATGGTATATTGGGAAAATATACAGCTTGATATTTCCAATTCAATATCACGAGACCAATTACAGACTGAGAAGGCCTCCAAATTCCCTTTGCAAAATGGTGTTGTGCGCCTGGGAGGTGGTGCTGCGCCCTTGGCTAGGAGGGCCTCCTCAACCCTAAAAACACTCAATTCACTCCCAGACTTTTCCTGAAGGTCCTCTAGGAATTTTGAAGGTTAAGTAACATCACATCAGCCCAACCAAGCATGAATTGAAGTTTTCTATAAATTATAAATGAAGAATGGAAAAAGACCTAAAGCCTAAAGTTTGAGAAGGTGAGCAAAGGAGTGAAATGAAGGCCATAAATCTCCATCATGATGGCAGAAGGTTTTCAAAGGATATCTGAAAGTGGTCTCCATGGTTTTCCAAGATAAAAGGGGTTTTCAATCATCAAAGGGACAAATTGTAAAGAGTATCAATGTGAGGAAGTCTAAGCCTTCAAGTGCAGTCAAAGGTCTTCAAAATGGTCAAGATGAGGAAAGAATGAGGTAAAGTGTAAAAATAGAACACCAAGAAAATCAGGAGTTTGTTGTTGTGTGACTAAAGTTTTCAAGATTCCAAGAATGAAAAAGGAGACTAAATAATTTGTGTCATGGCACCTACATGAGAAAAACATAAGTGGCCAAGAGAAGACATGGTGGGCATGACTTACAGTCTTTGGAAAAATATAGATATCATTGTCAAAAGCGGGGAAGAAAGTTATATTTTCAAAATCACCCACCAAAGGATCATTTTTTATGTTTAAATCACCTCCTGCAAAATAAAAAGGATATTAGTGATAAAGTGACCAAAGCAAACTTAGGAAGGTGGGTTTTTACAAATTTGATTTATTCTCCAAAGGGTATAAAAGCACCTAAGTCTCCCTTTTCCAACTTAACAAGGAGAGAAATATTTCAAGGTGAAAATTCTAAATTCCTAGTAGACCTCGGGCAGAAAAACCCTTGCGCTATGCTCCTGAAAAAGTGTGCTATGCGCCTGTGTATGCCATCTTTGGAATTTTCCACAGGGTGCTGTGTGCTTGTGTAACGGTGCTACGCATTTAACAACGTGCATAATTGGTCGAGAACCCGTGCACAGAAGCACGTTCAGTGCTGACCTGTATGCTGCGCACATGGAGTGTTCAAAAGGACCATGCCACCGTGCAGCTCCGTCGTGCTATGCTCTTACCCATTTAGGCACTGCCCAAAAGGACCACAACATCATGCAGCTCTGCCTTGCTGCACTTTTTCCCATTCAGGCACTGCCTAAAATGACTCGACACTGTGTAGAAGCCCAACTGGCTCGGGCGCTACGCACAAGGTGCATTTAGAAGAGGCTCGACAACCCATGTAGAGCTGACCTGACTGGCCAAAGCGCTACGCACAGGCACGTTCAACAGCTGAACCGACTGGCCCATGTAGGCCACCCGACTGGCTCGACGTTGCGTGCCTGCGCTACATGTTTAGCCAGGAAGCTTTCTCCAGCAAATCAAGCCCTCAAATTTTCTAAAAACTCTTCAAAATCACTTCCAAAGGGTCCATGGTACCTCTGAGGGGTAAGTAACAAGAGACCTCCTTCACAACAAATGCAAAGTCTTTTTCACCATTTTCTTATCAAGATGATTGTGTTGCATCGATTAGAGCAACAGGGTATCCCATGGGAAGTGTTCATCGCCCATGAAGTTTTCACAAATCCATAGCATACTCATCAACCTAATTTACCCTCATCATCTCGTCCACTCCTTCTACTCCTCCACCCATCACTGACCATGACTGCTCATCCACACATGAATCCTCTCCTCAAAATAACCTCCCTCCATCACCTTCTCCTTAAGCATCAAATCAAGAAGATGATGATGAGGAAGAAGAGGCTGATGATGAGGAAGAAACAAATGATGAGGCAGATTATGAAGAGGAAGACAGTTTAGAACAAGAAGATAATGAACAGGAAGATTTTGAAGACAAAAGCAGTGAGACAAACAGTGAAGAGGGAGAAACAAATGATGAGGCATATTATGAAGAAGAAGATAGTTTAGAACAAGAAGATAATGAAGATGCAGATTTTGAAGACAAAATCAGTGAGCCAAATAATGAAGAAAAGGTAGATTCTGAAGAGAAAGGTGGTGATAATGGAGATAAAGAAGAAGAGACAGAGGCAGAATTAGAAGAAGAGACAGAAGCAGAATTTGATGAAGAGACAGAGGAAAAATCAGAAGAAGAGGGCAGTGACCATGACAGTGATGAATATGAAAAAAATGAGCATGACAGTGGGAAAAAAAATGACAATGATGAAGAGGACAGTTTAGAACAAAATGACAATGCAGAAGATATGGAAGAGGACGGAAATGATGAAAATGCTCAAAGCAGTAATAAAGACATTGACAAAGACACCTATAATAGTGACAACATAGAAAATGATGATGGAAATGATAATGTTGCAAACACAGAGGTGGATGACAGTGGTGAAGATCATGACAGTAATGCTAGCATGGAGGAAAATGACAGTGACTCTCAAGAGGGAAACCAAGAACACAATGCAGGAGACATAAATGCAGATATCATTGGTGAAAAGAAAGGCAGTCTTGAGGTCAGTCATGCTAAGAGCACTCTAGTAAACCAATTTTAGTTTCTCCCTCTCACATATCAAAAATGATCAAGGCTAGTGTTTTTTCCCTCCAAGAGGCAAGGGACCATGCCATCCTCCTCATCTCAGCCACTAAAAAATGGAATAAGAATCAACCCTAGATGAACAACTCCCTTTAGATGAGCTTTTGGCCATAGAGGTAGCACATGATCGGGAGCCTTGGATGGAGAGAGCCAAAATACACTTGGAGGCTAAATTGAAGAAATAAAATCAAGATCTTGACCTCCAAAGAAGGATGACTAAAAATTATGCCCAAAGAAACCAAATTACAAGGGCTAAATTGAAGAAGGCTCAAGCCATGCTCCAGGCACTAAAAGAAGAAAAAGGCCAAGATAGACTTGAAACCTTGGCACAAGCTTCTCTACAGGTCTCCCAAAACCCATGAGGCACTCATCCACCAAATTTGGAATAATTTTGACAAGTTTTTGTTTTTTGCTAATTTTGAGGGCCAAGGGGGTAGCACACATGGTACTACATTTTTTCTCAGAGCATTTTCAGGAGGAAAGGCTTAAATTTTTGGAATTATCATCATAATAATAGCATGCTCACAAATTTTCAGATCAATTGGAGTTGTTTTGGTCTCCAAAAGGGTAAAACACACCCTAATTTTCACCTTTCTGCCTGCTTTTCAGGACGTGCGGTTTTGGAATTTTTGGTTTTTGAACAGGTTACAAAGGTCCAATCAAAGACAAAATAGCATATATGGAAATTATACTTCAAGGTCTTTCCAACTAGCCATCATGGAGCCTATTCCTACATCGGGAAGGCCTTCAAAACACTGTTGCAAGATGACCCATTTTTCCTTCTATGCTACGCCCTTGGCATGGAAATTCCTACTAAAACACAGTGCTGCACCCAGAGGGAAAGTAAAAAATGTACGCTTGGCAAGTTTTAGGAGGATTTTCAGACCTCAAATATCATTTTCTTGGCAAGTTTTAGGAGGATATTTTGTACCTTGGACCTTGCAAGGTCTCAAGGACAATAGTGACATTTTCGATTAGCCAATAGGCCTCTAGAGACTCTATTAGGTTTTTATCCTCCTTGCTTGTTAAAAGTAGCATTGTGTATTCATTGTTAATGTTGGCATTTGATGATTTTTGATAGCAATACATGGTTCTTTGAGGTTGAAGAGCAATTTGATGGTGTGGAGCTTGTGGATGATTTTCCTTGATTGATGATGATGAAGGCTTGCTTGCAGGATCCCTGAGTTTGGTTAATGACAATGTGTCTCTTATTTTTTCATGTTTTTTTGTTTATCATTATGTTCATCCTTCTTTGTTGCAATATCTTAGAAAAATGTAGGTTGAGAAATGTTGTTTGAGGCACCTCAGTCCTCCTATTTGCTATTGTCTTTATGTTTTCCTCTGCTGGGTTAGTTTAAGGAATTCTTAATTTCTCCTTAGGCCCACCTAAGCTTGTTTGTTTCATTAGGATTAATATTCTAGTTTCCAAATATGATTTATGGTAAGCCCTGCTTATTTGATGATATCTAAACTCTATCTTGGAACCTCTCTTTGATGTATTGATTGTTAGGTTAAGCCAAAGAGGTCTTGATTCGATCTTGCCCTTTTTCAATGCCTATCAGTTTTCCTCAAAGTTATTTATAGTTTGATGGATGATGTTCAGGAGTTCCCTCTTCATTTATTAAAGCTATTTGTCATCTTATATGTTTTCAAATCTTGAAAGTAGAATAATTGAAGTTAGATAAGTTTTCGTGCTTTCTTTGTTCCACTAAATTGTTCATCTTGAATGTTTATTTGTTTAAAGTATTGTCATTGAGTAAATGGTGTGCCCTATCTCATGATTAGTATATTTTGCTTATAAGTATTTAATACCTTCTTGTTCATAGTTATTTGACAAAGGATTCTTAACTGCCCTTTGCCCTACCTTGTTTCCCCAACTTAATGTCCATCTCACTTCACACATAAACCTTAAAGATCCATTGACTACACTAGATTTTCCCTGTGATGTACCCCAATTAATTATTGAGATATCAATGACTTTCATCAACTCCATAGTCAAATTTATTTGATGACCTCTCACTCCACCTATCCTACTTCATCATCTTACTCAACCAAACAAACAACAAACCCTACACTTAACAAATACCCTAAAATAAACCATCTAAAGTGAATAAGTTTACTTCCTTTGCACACAATAGAGAGAGCCCTCTCTGAGTCCAGGCAGGGTAGGTCTTAGGACTCCAAATACTAGTTTGATGTTACCCTGTGCATTTGGTCTACCAATCTGCTAAATCACGGGACCCTAACATAATGGCAATAACGGTGGGACCTTTTGAGTAAGTAACAAGCTTATACCTCCTTGAGATAATTCAGAAGCCCTTATTAAACAAATATCCTGTGATTTGTAACCACTTCATCACTATCATTAACACAATGGTGATCATGATGGGACCTCTAAGTCAGTGACAATCTAAGTATCCCTTAGGAATTCAAAAACCCTTATCAAATCATAGAGAACTCAAACTGTCAGTCAAAGAACAGAATCTGGTTGTTTCACCATCCTAGCGAAATGATGACTCAGCTGTAGGACACTCTCAAAAACCCTAGGGCCACATAAAGGAACTCAAAAAACCCCAAAAAATCCCTAGATTGGTTTTTTGGAAGTTATTTGTGGTGGACCATAAACATACATCCTTAAAACAACAAAAAATATCCACCTGGCAACTCCACTAGCCTCCAGTAGGCCTATTACTTCACTAGTTCTTATAAACTCCCCTGGGAATGCGTTAGGAAATCCCAATCATTCTTATGGTGGAAATCAAAGTTCAATTCTTCCACTTGGAGACTCCACGACCCTCAATAGACCAAAAGAATCCACTAGTAGATAACTCTAGACTGGTTGAAAAGACACAGTGACCCTTCCTGATTAACGAAGATGGATCCAAGAATACAAAGGAGATATGCTCTAATGAATAGAGATCATATCCCTGGATTTCCACATAAAATTCCTCAAATAAATTGGATGAAAAACCTACCTATATTTCAAGATGAAAAATGTGATGACCCCTCGTTACATCTCATCAAATTTCATATACATGTATGGAGGTTAAAGGTTGAATGGCATGAGGACTACCTCATGAAAATTTTTATGGCAACTTTAGAGGGTAAGGCAAGAAAATGGTATGAATGGCTGAAGCCTGGTAGTTTTTTTTCTTTAAAGGACTTGTATTTTATGAGCGTTATCAAGAAAATTTTTCATCTTTATCATTAGCTGAAAATTGTTGTGATCAATTTGAAGATCTCATACAATACCTTGTAAACATTGATGAACATTTAGGAAATTGGCATCCTGAGGATCTATTAGAAGCCATTCATCAATTTCATTCTCAAGGTAGCTATCATGACAACCTAGAGGATTTTGTTGAGGAAGAACCCAATCAAGAAATAGAAGAAAACCCACAGGATTTTTCTGGAGGCACAAGTGATGATTCACCATCTCTTCTAGGTAAGGCTCAAGAAAACATTCAGCCCCAAAATCAGCCTTCACAAGAGAAAGAGAATTGTTGTACTTCTATCCAAAAAAGGAGAAAAATGCCTCCTCTTTTGACTGAAGAGGAAATAAATCAGATGCTAAACATACAACCAGCCTCTTAACCTTCATATGAACCAAAAAGTTATGGTCTTTCTCCTAATAATCCCATCTACCATAAATCATAATGTGAACTTGTAGATCAATTCAAAGAAAAACAATTTGATAATTTAGTTTTCTTAATTGGTATCACTACTTATTTTGATGATTTTCCAAAGTTTGATCAGTATGATGACAGTTGTGTGCTCCAAACGGAAGCTAACCTTGCAGAGCCATCAACAGTTGATTTGTGGGATGAAGTTCACTATCATCATCTTGGAAAAAGTATTCAGAGATAGGTCACCTATGAAACTAATGAGGAAAGCCTTGAAAGTTTAGAAGTAAGTGAAGGGTCTCTGACTCTTTTCTCTACTTCACTTCAGTCCATCAAAAATAACTTTCACATAATTGGAAATCAACAATCTTTGAACTTTGATGTTGAAGTTGAGGAGGATGATGAACTTCTTGAGAAAATTTTCAATAAGAAGCCTTCTCCTGAAATGGTTGAGGAGATCATTTGGAACATTGAAACCTCCTTAGCTCCAGATCTGAACCCACCAAGTTCCATTGAGTTACAAATTGAATATTATGGCTTAGAAGTTTATAATCACATGAGAGTTGTTACACTACCTTCCTGGGAAGATTTATTGTCAAAGAGTGCTCTTGATCATCAATATGATAACCTTCACACAGATTTCAGCCCACTCTATCATAACATATCAAGTACGCTAGAGGGAAACATTGCAATCTATGATGAATCTACCAGTTCAGATGATCATGAGCAAGAGGAAGAGTTTCTTTCCCAAAAGTGTCCTAAGCTTAGCCAAGTGGAGGAAGAAGCAGTCCTAGATCAAGCTTATTTTCCAAATCTTCACATTAAGGTATTGTTTCAAGATCCCTTTGCTGATTTTTTAGACACATTTGAAGAGGGAGTTAAACATCTCAAGAGCAGTTTGATGCAGAATTTCAAGAACATTTTAGGCATTGCTCTTCAAACACAAATAAAGAGGGAGTGGCCTTTTGATTTTTTCAAAACACTCAAAAAGCTAAACCAAGATACCTCATGGAATCATTTGCTTGATTGGCTGTATTGGAAAAGAGATTTCACCAGCTGAATGTATATCATGTATAGGTTAGATTAGGATAGATAGGCAAGCAAATAAGCTCAGCACTATGAGCATCTTTCTACCTTTAGTTTTATATTTTTTTAACCAAAAAGAGAGAAAAAACTCAAAAGCATAGAAAGAATGAAAAAGAGGGCAGATTTGAAAAAGAGGTACAACCCCATACCCAAAAAATAGTAATATTGAAAGTGTGCAAGCCTAAATGCCACTGTTAGTTCAAAAAGAAGATCTTGTTTCAGTCATCTAGCCTAATCATGGCTGAAACATGTTTTTAATTTTGTGTTGGTAACTTAGTGAAAGAGAGCTTGTCAAAACATTCCAACTTGACTTCTCAAAAGGGATAGATTAGTAGTAAAAGATACTAGTTCCACATGCTTAAAATTGAACCAAGGAGAAAGATGGGAATGCATAGAAAATGATATATTACAACCCTTATTTTTCTAGTTTTATTTATACAAAAATAATTTTTGTGTGCAGTTTGTCCTAATGCCACAACCCATGGTAAGTTAGATTTCCTAATCCTGATTTAAACCATGCTTTCAATTTCATGTCTATAGCTTAGAGAATGAAGTTTGTCATATAGTTCAATCTTGACAATCAGGTAGACTAGGTAGAGAATAAAAAGAGTTAATTAGCATAATCTGAACTCTTGGAATTAATAAGAGTAGAAGTAGATAGTTTGTTTTGTTTTCAAAAGAAGAAAATGTCAAGGGTTTACCAGTTCAAGTGAAGAAAAAATGTTAGGCAAGTAGGTTGGGTAGGTAAAGATGAAGTTGAGCTAATCATGTTTTCATATTATTGAGATTACAACTTCAAAGAAGCATCAACAAATGAAAAAAAGTAAAAATATGCCCAATGGATGAGGCACTAGTCTTCATAAAACCAGAAATTTGAATTTCTAGACACCTCCTGAAAAGGAGTTGCCCTCCCCAAGTGGAGCCACTGAAAAGGAGTTGCCCTCCCCAAGCCCTCCCCAAGTGGAGACACTGAAAAGGAGCTACCCTCCCCAAGTGGAGCCACTGTTAGTCATCTGTAATTTTTTCCTTTGTAGATGACTAAATGCTTATCCTAGATTTCTAGAAACAAAATTCATGAATATTGTGAGTTCTAGATATCTCACTGCCTTCATTATCCTTAGGATAATTTTTTCACTATTTCATTATCCCATCATGTCATGCTCATCTCACCAATCCCATAAGACCCATCATTAGCTCATACCACTCATTTTGTCTATATTCTGTCACCCCTGACCTTAGCACTCTGTTTGGGCTTGCCTAATTCCTCCACTTCCCACCTAGGATCACCAACAAACCTACTCACTCTTGTGTTTCCCGAATACATCAAGCATTAATGATGGTCTGTAAAATATCTCTGTAGACTCTTTAGATAAATCAAGTACATTGTATTTTGGATCTTCAATACACCACTTTGTCAATACTCTGGTTTTACACTTAGATTCCAAACCAATTTTAATTAGGGTTTCATGTGTTTCAAGGTCATCATCTCCAAAAAAAAAGACTACCATTCAGCTTCAAAGTCTACACATAAGGTAATAGGCTATCTTAACACTTTTGCAGAAGCAATAAGAGGCCAACCAATAGAATAAATTGATAAGGTAAGAGGTCTGCTACTGAATGATGACATCTTGCAACAAGGGAGACAGGAAAACTAGGGTTTTAGAGAGAAATTTTCTTGATTTCATGACTTCCATGGTTAAATCATCAACAAGGCCTGTATCCTAACGCTCTTACACCTTCCCCTATCCTTAATATACCTTTATCAACACTTCCCATCACTCATATCCCTCAAAATCATCATTTTTCTACAAAACCTAGTCTATTGCCACAATTTGACACTTTTTGAGACTAGGCCTGTGTTTTGCCCTTTTGGACCCCTTCCTCTCTCTCAGTTCTTGAAATTCAACTTTTTCCTACTCTCTAACATCTATCCCTATTCCCCTAAATTTCCCCAAGAAATTATACAACCCTTAACCCCTTCATTCCCCTCCCTGTACAAGGCAGTCCTAAATTCCCTACACCAAACCCTAATTTCCTCTTTGAACTAAGCTAGGGTTTTCTATCAAAAAGAGGCATAAGAGTAGAAGATACATATGGTAGGTCATATCATCAATCATGAAGCTTTACCAACTCATAAACATCATGCCTCCATCTTTTTCTAGAAATTCTTTCCAAAAGACAAGCCATGTGTAACACCTAGGGCCAGTTTTTCTTCAAACTGTGTTTCTTCCCAAACATAGATGAATTTGACAAAAGTGAGAGAGGTATTTTTCCATCATAGGCCCAAGAAGAAAAATCTGCTTCAATTTTTACACAGGTATCATGGTTTGGGAGTAATGTCAAAAATACAGGTGTCCTGGGAAAATTTATGCACTGCTGGAGTGACCTTGGGAAAATCAGGTTTTCTCATAGGTGGAGTGTCCCAATGACTTGCTTAATGAGTCAAATTACAACTATACTTGAATATATTTTTAATGATCTATCATTATCTCAATTTGGAGTTAACGAAGGTCTCCAAAAGTTGTCTGCACCATGACTCAGCACTGTTTGACCAGTCTTTGGAAACTCAACTTTTGACAGGGAAAATAAACTTCAATCAGGGAAAAAATAGTCTATTTAGAAATTAGAAAAGTTGAGATTTCAAATGAGCTATCATGGGCCCAATTCTGACATGAAGAAGGCCTCTAAATTCCCTTTTCAAAATTGTGTTGCGCGCCTGGGAGGTGGTGTTGCACCCTTGGCTAGGAGGGCCTCCTCAACCCTAAAAACACTCAATTGACTCCCATACTCTTGTTGAAGGTCCTCTAGGAATTTTTAAGGTTACATAACATCACATCAACCCAACCAAGCATGAATTGAGGATTTCTAGAAACTATAAATGAATAAGGGAAAAATACCTAAAACCTAAAGTTTGAGAAGGTGGGAAAAGGAGTGAAATGAAGGCCATAAATCTCCATCATGATGGCAGAAGGTTTTCAAAGGATATCTGAAAGTGGCCTCCGTGGTTTGGCAAGATAAAATGGGATTTCACACATCAAAGGGACAAATTATAAAGAATATCAGTGTGAGGAAGTCTAAGCCTTCAAGTGCAGTCAAAGGTCTTCAAAATGGTCAAGATGAGGAAAGCATGAGATAAAGTGTCAAAATAGAACACAAAGCAAATCATGAGTTTTTTGTTGAGTGACTAAAGCTGTCAAGATTCCAAGAATGACAAAGGAGACTAATAATTTGTGTCATGGAACCTGCATGAGCAAAACAGAAGTGGCGAGGAGAAGACATGGTGGACATGACTTACAGTCTTTGGAAAAATATATCATTGTCAAAAGCAGTAAGAGGGGGAAGAAATTTATATTTTCAAAATCACCCACCAAAGGATATTTTTTTGTGTTTAAATCACCTCCTGCAAAATAAAAAGGATATCAGTGATAAAGTGACAAAAACAAACATAGGAAGGTGGGTTTTTACAAATTTGATTTATTCTCCAAAGGGTATAAAAGCACCTAAGTCTCCCTTTTCCAACTCACTTATCACTTAACAAGGAGAGAAAGATTTCAAGGTGAAAATTATAAATTCTTGGTAGACCTCGGGCAGAAAAACCCTTGTGCTACACTCCTGAAAAAGCGTGATATGCGCCTGTGTATGCAATCTTTGCAATTTTCCACAGGGTGTTGTGCACTTGAGTAACGGTGCTACATGTTTAGTAGCGTGCAGACCCAACCGAGAACCCGTACACAGAAGTATGTTCAGTGTTGATTCAGGTGCTACACACAGGGCACATTCAGAAGGACCACACCACCATGCAGCTCTGTCGTGATGCACTCTTCCCCGTTCAGGCACTTCCTAGAAGGACCACACCACTGTGCAAATTTGTCTGCTGCGCTCTTGCTCATTCAGGCACTACCCAGAACGACCTGAAATCGTGCAGAAGCTCGATTGGTTCGGGTGCTGTGCAAAGGGCGCCTTCATAAGAGGCTCGACAACCCGTGCAGAGCTGACCCGACTAGCCCAGGAACCGTGCACAGGCACGTTCAGTAGCCAACCTGAATGGACTGTGCAGGCCACCCAACTGTCCCGGAGTTGTGTGCCTGCGTTATGCGTGTAGCCAGGAAGCTTTCACCAGCAGATCAAGCCCTCAAATTTGCTAAAAAATCCTCAAAATCAGTTCAAAGGGTGCATGGTACCTCTGAGGGGTAAGTAACAAGAGACCTCCTTCACAAAAAATGCAAAGTCTTTTTCACCATTCTCTTATCAAGATGATTGTGTTGCATCAATTAGAGCAACAGGGTATCCCATGGGAAGTGTTCATCACCCATGAAGTTTTCACAAATCCATAGCCTCCTCATCAACCTAATTTACCCTCATCATCTCATCCACCTCCTTCCACTCCTCCATCACCCACTACTGACCATGACTCCTCATCCACACATGAATCCTCTCCTCAAAAGAGCCTCCCTCCATCACCTACTCCTAAAGCATCAAATCAAGAAGATGATGATGAGGAAGAAGAGGCTGATGATGAGGAGGAAAAAAATTATGGGGCAGATTATGAAGAAGAAGATAGTTTAAAACAAGAAGATAATGAAGAGGCATATTTTGAAGACAAAAGCAGTGAGCCAAACAGTGAAGAGGGAGAAAAAAATGATGAGGTAGATTATGAAGAAGAAGACTGTTTAGAACAAGAAGATAATGAAGAGGCATATTTTGAAGACAAAAGAAGTGAGGCAAATAATGAAGAAAATGCAGATTGTGAAGAGAAAATCCGTGATAATGGAGATAAAGAGGAAGAGACAGAGGTAGAATTAGAAGAAGAGGACAGTGAACATGACAGTGATGAATATGAAAATAGTGGGCATGATAGTGGGCAAAACAATGACAATGATGAAGAGGACAGTTTAGAAAAAAATGACAATGAAGAAGATATGGAAGAGGATGAAAATGATGAAAATACTCAAAATAGTAATAAATACACTGACAAAGACACCTCTAATAGTGACAACACAGAAAATGATGATGGAAATGATAATTTTGCAAACATAGAGGTGGATGGCAGTGGTGAAGATCATGACAATAATGCTAGCATGGAGGAAAATGACAGTGACTCTCAAGAGGGAAACCAAGAACACAATGCAGGAGACATAAATGCAGAGATCATTGGTGAAAAGAAAGGCAGTCTTGAGGTCAGTCATGGTAAGAGCACTCCAGTAAATCAATTTGAGTTTCTCCCTCTCACATATAAAAAAGGATCAAGGCTAGTGTTTGCTGCCTCCAAGAGGCAAGGGACCATGCCATCCTCCTCATCTCAGCCACTAACAAAGGGAACAAGAATCAACCCTAGTGGAACAGCTCCCTTTAGATGAGCTTTTGGCCATAGAAGTAGCACATGATCAGGAGCCTTGGTTGGATAGGGACAACATACACTTGGAGGCTAAATTGAAGAAATCAAATCAAGATCCTGACTCCAAAGAAGGATGACTAAGCATTATGACCGAAGAAACCCAATTACAAGGGATAAATTGAAGAAGGCTCAAGCCAAGATTTAGGCACTAAAAGAAGAAAAAGGCCAAGATAGACTTAAAATATTGGCACAATCTTCTCTACAGGTCTCCAAAAACCCATGAGGCACTCATCCACCAAATTTGGGATAATTTTGACAAGTTTTTGTTTTTGGCTAATTTTGAGGGCTAAGGGGGTAGCACACATGGTGCTACGCTTTTTCTCAGAGAATATTCAGGAGGAAAGGCTTACATTTATGGAATCCTCATCATAATAATAGCATGATCACAAAGTTTCAGATCAATCGGAGTTGTTTTGGTCCTCCAAAAGGGTAAAAAACACCCTAATTTCACCTTTCTGCATGCTTTTCAAGACATGTGCTACGCCTTTACCAGTATTGGAATTTTTGGTTTGTGAAAAAGTTATAGAGGTCCAATCAGAGAAAAAAGGGTAGATCTAGAAAGTAGACTTCAAGGGATTTCCAACGAGTCATCATAGAGCATATTCTGACATCGGAAAGGCCTTCAAAACACTACTGCAAGATGACCCATATTTCCTGCTCCTATGCTATGCCCTTGGCATGGAAATTCCTCCTAAAACACAATGTTGCGCCCTTAGTAGAGGGAAATTAAAAAATGTACGCTTGGAAAGTTTTAGGAGGCTTGTCAAACCTCAAATATAATTTTTTTTGCTAAAAATGTCCGAAATGATATTTTGTTTTAGATATTTTGTGCCTTGGACCTTGCAAGGTCTCAAGGAAAATAGTGACATTTCTGATTAGCCAATAGGCTTCTAGAGACTCTATTAGGTTTTTCTCCTCCTTGCTTGTTAAAAGTAGCATTGAGGATTCATTGTTAATGTTGGGAATTGATGATTTTTTAGAGCAATACATGGTTCTTTGAGTTTGAAGAGCAATTTGGTGTTGTGGAGCTTGTAGATGATTTTCCTTGATTGATGATGATGAAGGCTTGCTTGCAGGATGCCTGAGTTTGGTTAATGGCGATGTGTCTCTTAATTTTTCATGTTTTATTGTTTATCATTGTGTTCATCCTTCTATGTTGCAATAGCTTAGAAAAGTATAGGTTGAGAAATGTTGTTTGAGACACCTCAGTCCTCCTGTTTGCTATTGTCTTTATGTTTTCCTCTGCTGGGTTAGTTTAAGGAATTCTTAATTGCTCCTTAGGCCCACCTAAGCTTTTTTGTTTCATTAATGGATTAATATTCTAGTTTTAAAATATGATTTATGGTAATCCCTGCTTATTTGATGCTATCTAAACTCTGTCTTGGAACCTCTCTTTGATGTATTGATTGTTAGGTTAAGCCAAAGAGGTCTTGTTTCGATCTTGCCCTTTGTCCACGCCTATGAGTTTGCCTCAAAATTCTTTATAGTTTGATGAATGATGTTTAGGATTTACCTCTTCATTTATTAAAGCTATTTGGCATCTTATATGTTTTCAAATCTTGAAAGTAGAATCATTGAAGTTAGATAAGTTTTCTTGTTTTCTTTGTTCCACTAAATTGTTCATCTTGAATGTTTATTTGTTTAAAGTATTTTCATTTAGTAAATGGTGTGCCCTATCTAATGATTAGTATATTTTTCTTATAATTATTTAAGACCTTCTTGTTCATAGGTATTTGAAAATGGATTCTTAACTGCCCTTTTCCCTACCTTGTTTCCCCAACTTAATGTCCATCTCACTTCACACATAAACCTTAAAGATCCATTGACTACACTAGATTTTCCCTGTGATGTACCCCAATTCATTATTTAGATATCAATGAATTTCATAGACTCCATAGCCCAATTTATTTGATGACCTCTCACTCCACCTATCCTAATTGATCATCTTACCCAACCAAACAAACAACAAACCCTACACTTTACAACTAGCCTAAAATCAAACATCTAAAGCGAACAAATTTACATTCTTCACACAAAATAGAGAGAGCCCTCTCTAAGTCCAAGAAGGCTAGGTCCTAAGACTCCAAAGACTGGTCTGATGTTACCTTGTGCATTTGGTCTACCAATCTGCTAAATCACGGGACCCTAACACTGGAAACATGAGAGGATCCTGGGAGATTTTTGTGAAACCAGCTCCAAAAAGAGAAGAAAAGAGATATCAATGCCTTAGAAATAAGCCACTTCAAGGGGGAAACCTCCAATACATTACATGAATGAACAATTCTTGGATGATTCAATTTACAAAACCTCATTTCTATATATAGGAGTCCATGGGGCCACAATGTAATCCTAGCCGACCTAACAATAATAATTTGAGGGCACAATAATAACAATATGGGGGTTACAAGGGTACAATAATAACAATAAGGGGGCTACACTAACAACAATAAGGGACTATACTAGTAATATAGGGACCTAACATGCCCCTCTCCTTCAAAAAGTGTTGTCCTCAATGCTTAAGTAGCTCTAGGCGCTTCTGTATAAAATTCTCATCCTCCCATGTAGAATGTTTAGTGGGTAAGTTCTTCCACTTGATGAGATACTCTGAAATTGATCGATTTCATAGCTGTCGAGTTCTTGCTTCCATGACCACTTCAGGTTCCAATATGATTTTCCCTTCCTCATCAAGTTCGGGAAATATTGTTTGAACTGGAAGATTTTCACCTATAACGTTCTTTAAGCATGAAACATGGAAAACTAGATGCACTCGCGAAGAAGCAGGAAGCTCCAATTTTATGCCATAGTACCAATCTTTTGAAACACCTTGTAAGGACCATAGTACTTTGGCAATAATTTATTATCCTTCTTAGCTTGCTTGAGGGACATTTCTTTGTGTGGTTGTAGCCATAAAAATACCCAATCTCCTACATCAAAAATTCTCTCGTTGCGATGTTGATCTGCCTGTTGCTTCATTCGATTTTGCGCCAAATTCAGGTTATCCTTTAAGAGTTGGAGAACTTCTTGTTGATGCTCGATGTGATCTTCCACTGCTTAAACCTTCAAATTTTATCTTAAAGATGATTTGATGGATGGTGGATGATATCCATAAAGTGCCATAAATGGGGTCATTTTTGCTGCGGTATGGAAGGAAGTGTTATACCACCATTCAGCGAGAGGTAACCACTTGAACCATTGTGTTTGCTTATCATATACAAAAAAAAGAAGATATCCTTCCAAAAATTTATTCACTATCTCAGTTTGACCATCGAATTGCAGATGATAAGATGAGCTAGTTGAGTACCCAAACAAGAAAATAACTTCGTAAAAAAATTTCTAGTAAAAATGGGATCTCTGTCACTTACAATAATATTTGGGTTTCCATGTAGATTTTTAATTGTTTCCATAAATGAAGTAGCAAATGTACTTGCTTTAAATGGATGAGATAATGCACAAAAGTATGCATACTTGGTAATTCTATCAACTACCACCATGATGACACTCTTTCCTTTGGAATTAGGTAAACCTGTGATAAAATCCATCAAAATCTCCTCCCAACGTTGGCTTGGAATGGATAAAGGTTGTAGAAGACTCCAGGTCTTAATTGTCTTAACTTTATTTTTCTGGAAAACCAAACATTCCACCACAAAATTTTGAATATCAGATTTAAGGCCATCCCAAAAAAAATCTTTCTTCACCTCGTGGTAAGTTTTTAAAAATCTTGAGTGTCCTCCTAAAGGAGAAGTGCGAAATTCCAAAAGAATCTTTTGTTTTAGTTGGGAATTATTACAAAGATATAAAGTCTTTTTTTAGGTCATAACTAAATTTATCGGATATACTAGGATATTGTTTGCAAATTTTGAATGAGTGTCCACACTTCTTTGTCCTTCTTCCATTCATCTCTTGCTTTGGTTAGCCAGTACGGTTTGGATAATAGAAATGACATAGAGAAATGCTTCCACCTCTTCATTCCTTCTTGGTATACGTAACAACATTTTAACTTCCATTTTTGTATATTATTTTCAAAGTCATAACCCAACATCCTTTGTGATACATTTTTTGTTGTTCTTCTGAAGATAATCTTTGTTCCAAAAAGTGTTTAAGACTATCATGATCAGTTTTTACCTTGAAGTGTCTTCCCATTAGGTAAGTTTTCCATTTCTTTAGTGCATGCGGTATTTCTAACATTTCATTCTCATAAATAGGTTTCTGTAAATACTTTCCTTTGATTGTACGACTTTCAAAAGCAATGGGTCCTCCTTCCTGCATTAAAACAGCACCAATTCCATTTCCTGAGGCATCACATTCCACAATAAAGGTTTTTGTGAAGTCTGTCGTACCTAAGATCGGTGCTAGGCACATTGCCTCTTTAAGATGTTCAAATGCCTTAGTTTCTTCAGGAGTCCATGAAAATGCATCTTTCTTCAATAATGTTGTTAGAGGTGCTGCTATTCTCCCATAATTCTTAATAAACTTTCCATAATACCATGTTAACCCAAGAAATCTACTTAATTTGCTTTATGGTTGTGGGGACTTTCCATTATTTAATGGATTTAATTTTGTTAGGGTCTACCTTAACACCCTCGTGAGATACAATATGACCCATATATTCCACCTCTTGTACTCCAAAGAAACATTTGGATGTTTTTGCATATAATTGTTTCTCCTCCAATAGTTTGAGCACCCTGTCAACATGTAGAACATGACCCTTCCAAGACCTATTGTAGATTAGTATATCATCAAAAAATACTAGAAAAAATTTTCTAAGGAAGGGTTTGAAAATGGAATTCATCAACCCTTGAAATGTAGAAGGTGCATTGGTAAGGCCAAAAGGCATGACCAAAAACTCATAATGACCCTCATGAGTTCGAAATGCTGCTTTTGGAATATCTTGAGTCTTCATTCTAATCTGATGATACCCTGAACAAAGATCCAATTTGGTAAAATAAATTGCTCCATGTAATTCATCCAATAATTCATCAATCACAGGAATGGGAAATTTATCTTTAATGATGAGCTTATTGATCTCCCTATAATCTGGACACATGCACCATGATCCATCCTTCTTGTGTACCAATACTACAGGAGAAGAGAAATAACTTTGACTAGGTTGAATTATACCCGCCTCTAACATTTTTGTAATCATGCGTTCAATTTCGCTCTTTTGGACATAAGGATATCTATAAGGCCTGATGTTTGGAGGAACACTTCTTGAATCACAAATGAAACAGTTCCTGGAATCAAATGAATAGCATGATCATGATCACGAATAGGTGGGAGTCCTTTTGGAGTTTCAAAAACCTTGGAATGATTGTCCAAGACTTTTTGGAGATCTGCAGAAATAGATGATTTTGATGTTGGAACTTCTATTGAGCATAATTGTGCAATTATGCCTCGTTGTTCTTTCTTTAGAAGCTTTGTCATGACATTAGAGATTATTATTTTTCCTGGCTTCCCTGCAATACCCCGTAATTCGACTTCCTTTCCTTCTGAAAAAAATTTCAAGAAAAGTTCTTGAAAATTAAAAGCTACTGTCCCCAAAGATTGTAACCATTGTACTCCTAGTACAACATTAGCACCTCCCATAGGAATGGAAAGAATTTGACTATTAAATACATATTCCCCCATGGTTAGCTTGATATTATGGCATTTTCCAAAGAAATTTATAGTTCCTCCATTTGCAACCATCACTTGAAATTCTGGTGCTGGGTATAGGAAACAATTCAATTCCTTGGCTACCTTACAATGAATAAAATTATGGGTACTACCTTAATCAATCAACACTATTACCTTTTTCTTCTTGATATGTCCTTCTATCTTGAGAGTTTGAGGAGTGGTAATTCCTGCCAATGCATTACACGATATGGCCGGACTCATTTCTTCCTCTTCTTGGGTTGGTTCCTGGTATATATCCTCTTCTTGTTCATTTTCTTCTTCCTCTTCACAATCTATGTAAAATAATTTCTTCTCAGCACAACCGCCACACTTATGACCTTTAGTTTATTTTCTATCACAACTGTAGAAAAGCCCTTTTGCTCTTTTTTCTTCCAATTTTTGTGGTTTCAACCTTGTAGGTTGTGGAAATCTAGGAGTAGCAATACTTCCCTCTTTATAGAAGTGAGTGGTAGGCTTCCTTGTCGCCATAATTTTACATTCAATTTTTCTTGCCAACCTGAATGCCTTCTCCAATGAATCAGGTTCCAAAACACGAAATTCATGTTGGATGTTATCCTTTAAAGTACCTATGAAGAGATCAATCTTTTGTTCCTCTGGAATATCAGTTACCCTTATATTCAATTTTTGGAAGTCCTCAATGTGCTCCCCCATTAAGCCCTTTTGTTTGAGATTTATCAATTGGCTAAAGAATGTATTTCTCTTTGTATCCTCATAATGTGCTATCATTTCCTCCATAAAAATTGACCAAGTGACAATTTTTTAACGGGAGCAAAGCCATCGATACCATAAAAATGTATTTTTTTCTAAATGTAAAGTTGCAATGCGTACCTTTTGTGTGTTTTTCACATTATGGAGATCAAAATATTGCTCCATCTGTAGTATCCATGTTACACGATCCTTTCCATAAAACTTCCTCATATCCATTTTTGGAATATGGTGGTTCTTCTTGCCAACATTAGATTTTATGAAATCATGATTAACATTTATTTTGTTCTCATCATGAGTTTCCTCTACTATCTTTTCACCATTAGGAAACATTTCTTGTATCAACTTCGTCAAACCTTCCATGTATGCTTTTAGATCATTCTTCTTGTTTTCCATTTTCTCATCGATCTTAGCTTCCATGTCATCCATCTTAGATTACATGCCAGCTTCCATGCCATCTATCTTAGATTCCATTCCATTCTTCAAACTATCCATGCCTTTATTCAAACCATCCATCTTAGTTTCCACGCATTTCTTCAAAACTTCCATGTCATTTTTTGTCGCTCTTTGCGAGAGCGAAATTTGTTGCACTTGCTCTTGTAATTTTGATATTTCATGTTGCCATTCTTCATATTCATGAGTCATAGTAGAACTTTCTAAAGGCTTAATGGTTGTTGAATTCTTTTTAGGGGCCATTTTAGCGAAATTTGTTGCACTTTCTCTTGTAATTTTGATATGTCATGTTGCCATTCTTCATATTCATGAGTCATAGTAGAGCTTTCTAAAGGCTTAATGGGTGTTGAATTATTTTTAGGGGCCATTTTAGAATCCAATACTGATATCTATTCTACAATATTCCCTTGGAATCAATTCAACTTGATTCTTCAAACAAGACTTATGCAATTCGGAAAAAAAAATAAAAATACACACCTTTTACTTGCTTTTGAGGAGCTCGATATTGAAATTGAATTATATATATAATTGAAAATCCTCAATATCTAAAATTCAGCCCTGTAGTAGCCCTCTGAAGCTTCTTTCAAATGCCATAGGTCTGATATGATTTTGATTCTTCAAGACAAAGTTATGTCCAATCTCCCACAATGACCCAATTTTGGACTGGTTCAGTAGAGAAAACTTGTACGACTTGCCACGTGTCACTGTTTCCTCCTTTGGCTCTAAAATTGATAGAAAAAACACTACAGTCCGTGTGATTGCGGCCAATTTTTACAATATTCCAATTCAATGCTCATAGAGAGAGCTATGAATATTTTCCCACAATCACCTCTTTGAGATGAAATTCAAAAGCCTCAAAAAGCCCTAACTTCCATAGATCATATCTCCGAAAATATTGTGAACCAATATCTGAAATTTTGCGATGATGTTCCTCAGGATTACGGCTTCATACTATAAATATTTTAGCTTCTTAACCTTCGTAGAAAAAATTTTATTACAAAAATACCACGATGACCTGTTTAGGTTAAATTCAGGACCCTGCAAAATGACCTAACTTGCACAGATCATATCTCCGAAAATATTGCGAACCAAGCTCTGAAACTTTGCGAAGATGTTCCTCAGGATTTTGGCTTCGCACTCTAAAAATTTCAAATTCTGAACCTTCGTAGAAAAAAAGTTATAACGAAAATTCCACGATGACCTGTTTGGAGCAGCGAAACCCCAGAATCTCAAAGCTCTGATACCAAATGTTGTACCAGCTCCAAAAAGAGAAGAAAAGAGATATCAATGCCTTAGAAATAAGCCAATTCAAGGGGGAAACCAACAATACATTACATGAATGAACAATTCTTGGATGATTCAAATTACAAAACCTTCTTTCTATATATAGGAGTCCATGGGGCCACAATGTAATCCTAGTGGGGCCACAATGTAATCCTAGCCGACCTAACAATAATAATTTAAGGGCACAATAATAACAATAAGGGGGTTATACTAACAATAATAAGGGACTATACTAGTAATATAGGGACCTAACAGAGATGAGGTGATAGCCACTGTGCTTTGGGGTTCAACTCTATTCACTTTCCATCCCTTATGATTTGGTCTCAAAGGCCTTTGGCCTCTTTCACTACTGCTATTGTTTTATGCTCCTAACATGGTGATAGGAGATGCTTGTGGACAAACTAGGGTTTGGAGGAGAAAAATGAAGAACGTGGTGATGGCAACCTTTATAGGTGAGCGATATGGAGGCTAGGTTTTAGGACTGCATCCTTTGGAGCTTAAGGGAGTTTCTATTGAAAAGGAAATGTAAACACATTAGCTTACTCTCCCTTAAATGGTGCTTAACTTGTTCAAGGAGGCCAAAAACAAAGGTGTAATATGCATTTGAGACCTAGGGTTTGCACACCTAGGGTTTAATCACTCATAGCCACCAAAAAGACTTAAAATTATTTGAGAGGAGGAGAAAGAATGGTGTACCTATCAATTTAGCTCCTTTGCTGTCCTTGGAGGCAAATTTGGAAGGTGATTTAAGCCTTAGGGAATTTTTTTTGCTTTTTGGAGGGTTTCTGCATTAGCACAAGGCCTTTCCAGAATAGTCGGGTCGGCCTGTGGGCGCAGCACTGACAGTTGTGCCTCTATTGTGAGCATAGCGTTGGGCACGTGCAGGCCTGCTAGTCGGGTCCTGGGCGTGTCGGCCGAGTCTGAGTGCATCGCCACGGATTCTTGCAACACCACCCTGTATTAGCGCAACTCAAAGTAAATTTGAATGGGGAAATGCCCGATAAGTGTAGCGCCAAGCCTTGTAAGCGCAGCATCACCTATTTGCACAACGCTAGTAACTCTTGCCCGGAAATCGACAAAAAACTCTATTTTTTCTTCTGAAAGCCTTCTCTTCTCTTGTAATTGGAAAAATAAGATGGAAAAATACTAAGAAGACCTTTTATACCTTTCGAGAAATAAATCAAACTCATAAAACCTACTTTTGCTATGTTTTCTTTTTGTCACTTTATAATTTTCATTGATATCCCTTTAGCCTTTTTTGCAGGTGATTTTGAACTTGTTAAAGTGATTGTTCTTCCTTCGGTGAGGGTGTGCTAAAGAGATGAAAAGGTTCCTCTAAATTTGGGAGTGTTGGCAGTGCTAAACCTTTTCTTCTTTCATGGATAAACTGAAACCACTGTTTTTATCCCTTTTTGGCATTCTTGAGTGTAAGTGACTTGAAACATGTCTTGTTACCTTCTTGCTGATTTTGTCAGTGACATGTTCATTTTCACAAATATTGGAAAATCATACCATGCTATGTCTTCCCTTGGCCACTTCTGATTTCTGCAGATGCCTGTGATACATTTTCTTTTGGTCTTTTTGCCATTGTTTGGATTTTGACAACCTTTAGTCACTCAACAGTGATCTCATGCTGAACTTGATTTTCCATTTTGACACTTTACCTCATGCTTTCCTTATTTTGACCATTTTGAGGGTACTTGACTGTACTTGAAGGTTTAGTCTCCCTCACACTGATACTCTTTGCATTCTCCTCTCATTGGTGCAGTGAAGCACTGTTATCTTGAAAAACCCTAGAAATCACCTCCAAAGGCTTTTTGAAAACCTCTTGATGTCATGATGGAGGCGTATCATTGTCATTTCACCTGCTTTGCCTCATCCTTCCAAAAATTTAGGTTTTATGGTTGTTAGAGAAAATTAATTAGTGTTGTATTATTATTTCTCTATAGCCCTTTCAAGTTCATTCATTTCTGTTCATTTTACCTCACATTTTTCCCTTTTTCATTTATAATTTCTAAAAATATTCAAGGTGTGCTTGGTTTTGTTGTTGTGCCTTCTCTCCTTGTGGCCTTTTGCATTGGTTTCTTGCTTGGCAGCACTAGTTTTCCAATCAGTCACAAAACCCTGATTCCCTTTATAAATAGGTCTGCTACCTCTTCCTTTTTTGTGGTTGTCCTTAGTGATGGCTTAGCCTCTTACCTTACCTCTTTTCCTGCTGATAGCCATCTCAATCATTCCTGCAAAAATGTTTAAGATGGGCAGTTGTCTTTTACAGAAGTTGTGCTTTGACCAAGGAGGCCTTCCTTGAAGGATTTTCTTATACCTTTGGAAAATCATGTGTTGTCCTTCTCTCTCTTTGATTATAGCCTCTTGGCATAGGAAAAATAGAGATTTAGAACACCAGAACAATCCTATAACCTATGAAACCCAAGATGACCTGGTGGGAGGATCTTTGGACTTGGCTTTTGACTGAAAACTTGGCTGGTCCTCAAGTATAAAAAACAGAGTTTTTGATATTTTAATGTATTGAAGATCCAAAATCTAATGTACTTGATTTATCTAAAGAGCCTACAGAGATAGTTTTGAGACCATCAATGCTTGATGTATTTCAGAAACACAAAAGTGAGAAACCCGAGATGACCTAGTGGGAGGCTCTTTGGACTTGGCCTTTGATTGAAAACTTGGCTTTGGGTCCTCAAGTATAAAAAACAGATTTTTTGATATTTTAATGTATTGAAGATCCAAAATCCAATGTACTTGATTTATCTAAAGAGCCTACAGAGATAGTTTTGAGACCATCAATGCTTGCTATATCTGGGAAACACAAGAGTGAGTAGGTTGGTTGGTGATCTTAGGTGTCAAGTGGAAGAAATTAGGCAAGCCAAAATAGAGTGCTAAGGTCAGGGGTGAAAAAATCTAGACAAAATGAGTGGTATGAGCCCATGATGGGTCTTATGGGAGTGGTGAGCTGAGCATGACATGATGGGATAATGAAATAGTGAAAAATTTATCCTAAGGATAATGAAGGTAGTGAGATTTCTAAAACTCACAATATTCATGAA
Organism: Pinus albicaulis; assembly: GCA_034641835.2. Lineage (NCBI taxonomy): Eukaryota > Viridiplantae > Streptophyta > Pinopsida > Pinales > Pinaceae > Pinus > Pinus albicaulis. The sequence continues at coordinate 1,469,328,585 of CM076581.1, forward strand.
TTTTGTTTCTAGAAATCTAGGATAAGCATAAAATCACCTACAAAGGAAAAAATTATTGATGATTAACAATGGCTCCACTTGGGGAGGGCAGCTCCCTTTTTAGGAGGTGTCCAGAACTTCAGATCTCTGGTTTTATGAAAACTAGTGTCTCATCCATTGGGCAGATTTTTCTTCTTTCATTTGTTGATGCTTCTTTGAAGTTGTGACCTCAATAATATGAAAAACATGATTAGTTCAACTTCATATATACCTAGCCAACCTACTTGCCTAACATTTTTTCATCTTTGGGTGCACTTAAAATGGAAAACCCTTGACATTATTTTTATTTTTTTTGAAAGCAAAAACAAACTATCTACTTCTATCTTATCTCTTCCAAAAGTTCATATTATGGTAATGAACTCTTTTTATTCTCTACCTAGACTAACTGACTATCAAGATTGGGTTGTATGACAGACTTCATTCTTTAAGCTATAGACCTAAAATTGAAAGAATGGTTTAAATTAGGATTAGGCAATCTAACTTTCCATGGGTTGTGGCATTAGAACAAGCTGCACACAAACATTATTTTTGTACAAACAACACTAGAAAAATAGAGGGTGTGATATATCATTTTCTATACATCTATATATTTCTCCTTGGTTCAGTTTTAAGCATGTGGAGCCAACATCTTTCATTCCTAATATATCCTTTTTGAAAAGTCAAGTTTGAATGGTTTGACAAGCTGTCTTTCACTAACTTATCAACACAAAATTAAAAACATGTTTCAGCCATGATTAGGCTAGAAGACTAAAACAAGACCTGGTTTTTGAACCACCAGTGGTATTTAGATTAGGCTAGAAGACTAAAACAAGACCTTGTTTTTGAACCAACAGTGGCATTTAGGCTTGCACACTTTTAGTAGTACTATTTTTTTTTTTGGTATGGGGCTATACCTCTTTTCAAATCTGCCCTCTTTTTCTTTCTTTCTATTTTTTTGTGTTTTTTTGTGAATTTTCTCATGCAATGTTTATGTACAATGAATGAAAATTTTAAACTATGGATTTTTACAGCAATGGTACTTGAGCATCCTTTCCTCAACAGGATCTCCCAATGTCCCTTGTCCATTCAGCTCTTGTAAACAAAAAAAATGGTTACCTCCATTTGAGGGCATAGTGTAAGGATTTTTCCAAAACTTTTCAAAAAGGCCATGCTCTCCTTGGTATTTCATCTTTGAGTCTGGCTTCCAAAACTTGTTTCTGTCAAAGATCCTCCTTAGGTGGAAAAGGTATTCTTTATCAGCTTCAAAACATATGATGATGTCAACAATGTATATCATAGTGAAGAAGTTGAAAACAGGGGCCATGGCTCTTTGGAAGGCACCTTTAGCACTCCTTAACCCAGGAAGCATTTGGTCAAACATGTAGTTGCTCCAAGGAACTTTGAAAATGGATTTATGCTGATTGATCGGAAGTGGCATCATCTCATGGTAACCTGAAACACTATCATGTAATGACACCTTGTTAGAAACTCCTACTGTTGGTATAGGATGATTTATCTTTGGAAAAGGGTATTTTTACTTCATGGAGGTTTTGTCTAGGTACCTAAAGTCTATACATAGTTTGCATCCTTTGGCTTTCCTTGTTAGTGACACGATTTTCCCAAGAGTTTCATGGTCTTTCTTGGAAGGAGGCCTCTTTTGAATAATGTCAATGTCACGAGGCTTTAATATTTCATCCCTATATACACAAGCATAATGAAACTTCTTGCATAGCCTTATTTATTTCAGTTTTTTTGTGTAATGACAGAGTTCTGGATAACTTAATCATTTTGGGTCTTTCTAGGTTACCCACATTATACTCCTCTATATCAGTTTCAATAGATACTCCTTTAGGGTCCATAGCAACATTTGTTAGAGTCAACAACTCTTCTGAAGGGACAAAACTCTTTGATGATGAGTTACCTATGTAAGGAAAAAACATAAGACTCTTTTGATCCAAATTCTCAAATATTTCGATTATGTGAAAGTATTTCAGTACTTCTGGATTGGTAAAAGGGAAAAGTAATTTTTTTGAGGTTTGTCCTTCATTTTAGCAACCTGATTCATATTATAAACTGATTTTTGGTTTTGAAATTTCATTTTCAGTTTGCAGAAAGTCAAGTTTATTTTTCTCATCATGTGGTTGTCCAGGTCTGCTATAGTTTTAAATGTTGATTTCATCATGCAGAGATTGGTTTGACTGTTGTAGTGTGTCTAGATCTGTCTCAACTTTACTTATCTTCTCATTAATGTCCCCTTCATTACACAAGATGAAAGAATCAAGATCTGAATGAATGGAATAAAGAGGAGTGTTGTTTTTCCTCTCCCGCTAACCATATATTTCATGTGTGACTCTCAGTATAGTCTCCTTGTCTGGTTAAAGAAAGGGATGGTAGCATAGGACATATCTAGTCTAAGGTTCCCCTGAAGTTTGGCTCCCCAAGATCTGGATAAAAGCATGCCATACTTAGGAGGAATATCTGCCACTACTATGTCCATGACAAGGCCTTTAGCAGGTATTTGTGCCAGATTGACCCAAAGATCCTTGATTAGGCCCAAACACTTGACTCTACTTGAATAGAATGAGTACAAGTCTTTGTAAGGTTTAGTTATCTCTAGGCCTAATCTCTCGATCACAACTTTAGGGATGAGGTTGTGTGAGGCACCGGAGTCTAGCATGGTATTGTGTAACATTTTGTCATGTATGTTTAGGCTGATATATAAAGGAGGGACAGGTCCTTCTTGATACTTTCCCTCAACCTCATGTCCAAACAACAACTCAAGCTTTCATCAATTAAATTGATAGTGTCAGTATCATTTCCGAAGTTCAAGACATTCAACACTTGGGACCTATACACTTCTTGAGTTACCAGTTCAGTGAGAGGTATGGTTATCTTGATTTTTGCAATCTCTCCCTCAAAGTTGAAAGGTATTTGTGTTTTGGGCATATTTACATCAGTTTTATCAGCCATGGAATTTTCTACATTTTTAATTTGTTGATTCTGATTTGGGGCTTTAGACAATAAAAAAACTTTAGGGCCACTAATAGATGTACTAGGGCAGCTTGGGTCATTTTTTGTTGGCTGAATTTTTCTTTTTTTGGATCATTTTTCTTAACCAGAGTGTTGACATTGTCTGTTGTCTTCTCAGGGGTGTTTTCTGGAGCTTTCCTAACAACAGTGTCTATTTGGTTTTTCTTGGGAGTTTCTTGGTTTTTTTTTCTCCTAAGGTCATATTGCCTATGGAATTCCATTATGGAATTTTCAAATCCAAATTGGTAGTCTTTAGAATCCTCACAATTTGTTTTGGAAAAGAGACCTTGTTCCTCTTCAGTGAGAAAAACATCACCTTCATTATTAGAACCTATCAGGTTTACATGGCTTTCCTCAAGTTCTTTAGTCTCTCTTCCCTCTTCATCTACATAATTATCTTGGAAGGGTGGCCTAATTTGTTGATCATTATATCTTGGCCTGTTTTGGGGAGGGTCTCTTCTGAAGTTTGGATTTCTATTTATGTTTTAGGAATTTTCTTGGTTTTCCCTAGGAGGCATTCTTTCATTTAGGATTATCCTCTCCATCATTCTCTCCATGTTTCTAACTAGGTTATCAATCTTGGAATCAGATGAGGAGGTTTAGGGCATGGTTTCATCCTTGTAGGTTACTCTCTTTTCTGATCTCAACCTAGCTCTCTTTTCAATCAAGTTGTCCTCTACACTTATAGCTCCCTTTTGCATGTGTTCTAAAGTTAGGGGCTCTCATTCTCTCAGCTGATAGGCCATGTTTGGGTCAAAACCTTCTGGAAATTTGGCTAAGGCCAGGCCTAGTGGGGGTTACATGTTGGGTGGGAGTGCATTGTAAACACAATTGGACCTAGTGTAGTAGTCTTGGACACTTTCCCCTGTATTCCTCTTATGGTTGCTATATTCTAAGAGGATTTGGAGAGGGTTTTTCATAATCTCCAACTTGTTTATGAAAGTTTGGTAAAGGGAAGGGAGATCATGTATGTTGTTGGGAGTTAAGTTTTTGAACCATTTTTAGCTTCCCCTCCTAGAATTTGGGAAAACATCCTCATTTGCATGGTTTCATCTTCCAACTCCATATAGTCAAAGACATCATTCATTCTGTCTAAATGTTGTTGGGAAGTGGTAGATTCATCTCCCATGAAATGAGGGACTTTGGACTAATAGTCATTTGGAAAAGGTACTAGTGGTTGTGGTAAAACCAGGGGGTCATACGAGGCTGCCATGATGGGAGCTAATGGTGGATTTACAAGAGGAAGGTTTGTGAGAGAAGCTGGAGGATGAGATGGAGTGTTTTTCACAGTGGTGGTATGATTGGGTGTGGTGGAAGTACTTGGACCAACAAACTTATTCTGAGCAGATTTGGGATGGAAAGAGCTAAAGTGATGGAGAAGCTTAAAGTTAGGAGGAGTGGAAGGAGAGGCTTCTCCACTATAACTTTGCTGTAAATCTATGGGATCGAGGTCATTTTAGTTAATATCACTATGTGACTTGGTTCTGAAAAGGTTCTTAGTATGGTGCAAGTCAAACTAGGGATCTTGCAAAGCTGTAAGATGTTCAGGGACAGAGCATGCTCTATGAATGGTCCTATAGTGGTTAAGCTTCCAATTTTAGAAATTTTCCGCAAAATATTTTCTGGGTCATCAACTATGGTAGGACGATTTGGGTCCGGATGAGATCTGGTACTGATCCTTTGTGAAGCCAGATTTCAAACTCAAAATTTAGAGAGGCTAAAAGTTTTAGGACTGTTTTTGGAAGTTTGACCTCTCTTAGTGTTTGATAAACTCACACAGTGTAGAAATATGCTTCTAAATTCTAAGGGATAATTTGATACAATCCCAGGGAGTCTAAATGAGAACTAGTGAAGTAATAGGCCTACTGGAGGCTAGTGGAGCCACCAGGTGGATATTTTTTCCTGTTTTAAGGATGTATGTTTATGGTCCACCACCAATAACTGACAAAAACCCAATATAGGGATGTTTTGGGGCTTTCTGAGTTACTTTATGTAGCCCTAGGGTTTTCGAGAGTGTCCTACAGCTGAGTCATCATTTTGCTAGGATGGTGAAACAACTAGATTCTACTCTTTGGCTGATAGTTTGATTTTTCTATGATTTGATAAGGGTTTCTAAAGTCCTAAGGGATACTTAAATTGTCACTGACTTAGAGGTCCCATCATGATCACCATTGTGTTAGTGATATTGATGAAGTGGTTACAAATAATAGGATTTTCAAAGTCTAACTGAGGGTCTAATGAGTCTGTAAGTGATATGAAAGCTACTATGTACTCAGTCCCACCGTGATCACCATTATGTTAGGGTCCCATAATTTAGTAGATTGGTAGACCAAATGCATAGGGTAACATCAGACCTATATTTGGAGTCCTAGGACCTAGCCTTCTTAGACTCAAAGATGGCTCTCTATTGTATGCAAAGGATATGAATTAGTTTGCTTTAGATGGTTGATTTTCGGCTAGTTGTTAAGAGTAGGGTTTGTTTGTTTGCTTTGGTTGGGTAAGATGAAACAAGTAGAATAGTTGGAGTGAGAGATCATCAAATCATTGGGCTATGGAGTCTATGAAAGTCATTGATATCTCAACAATGAGTCAGAGTGCATCACAAGGAAAATCTAGTGTGGTCAATGGATCTTTAATGTTATGTGTGAAGTGGAACGGACATTAAGTTGGTGAAAAAGGTAGGGCAAAGGGAAGTGAATAATCCTTTGTCAAATACCCATAAACAAGAAGGTCTCAAATATTGATAAGAAAAATATAATAATCATGAGATAGGGAAAACCATTAACTGAATGACAATACTTAAACAAATAGACATTCAAGACAAACATTCCAATGAAATATAGAAGGCGAGAAATTCATTTAACTTCTAGTGATTTCACCTTCAAGGTTTGAAAAAATATAAGATAAAAAATAACTTTAATCAATGAAGAGGGAACTCCTAAACATCAATGATCAAGCTACAAATAAATTTAAGGCAAACTTCTTAAGCATGGACAAAGGGCATGATCAAAACATGGTCTCTTTGGCTAAAACCTAATAAGTAATACTTCAAAGAGAGATTCCAAAACAAAGTTTAAATAACATCAAATAGATAGAGCTTATCATAAATCACATTTGAAAACTACTATATTGAACCATTCATGGAATAAACAAGCTTAGGGGGTCTAAGGAGCAATCAAAAATTCCTTAAAATTTCCTAGCATAGGAAAACATCAAGGCAATAGAAGGCAAGAAGGACTAAGTTGCTTCAAAAAACATTTCTTAGCCTATACTCTTTGTATCTACTACAATATAAAAGGATGGACACAATGATAAATAAGAAAAAAATGAAAAAATTAGAGACACATCACCATTAACCAAGCTCAGGGATCCTGCAAGAAAGCCTTCATCATCATCAATCAAAGCAAATCATCCACAAGCTCAACAATACCAAAATGCTCTTCAACCTTAAAAAACCATGTATTGCTCTAAAAAATCATCAAATGCAAACATTTAAAATGAAACCCTCCTGCTCTATTTATCTTAGCAAGAGAGGGAGAAAACCCTAGATAGGGTCAGAAAATGTCAAAATCACTCATAAATGTCATAAATGCCCAAGAGACCATGCAAGGCCCAAGGCACAAAATATCCCATGAAATAAATGCCAAAATAAATTCTAGCACCTAATTCTAGAGTGATTTGCCTCAAAAAACACTAAAATATGATTTTTCAATAAATGAGTGTGTTTTGCTTACTTTTGGTCCAAAACACACAATGTTGTCCATAAGCGCAGCGCCAACTCAAGCAGAAAATAGGGCCTTTTGCAACCAAGTTTTAGACACCTTCTTGATGTCAGATTTTTCTCCGTGATGGTCCGTTTGAAAGCCTTATGAATCTAATTTCCAAAAATACTTTTGGTTATTGATCCAGCTATAGTAACCTGTCCAAAATGTCAAAATCCCAACACTACTCTGAGCGCAGCGCCAGACTTGAAAAGGTGGCAGAATGGTGAAAAATGAGGTGTTTTTTGACCTTTTGAGGGGTCAAAACTGCTCCAATTACTTTGAAATGTATTGAGCATAGTGTGCTATCCATGAGGAATCCAAAAATGTATAGTTTTATCTCTGAGGATTCCTGAGGGGAAAGCATAGCGTCAATGGTGCTACGCTAATAGGCCTCCAAAATCTCAAAAAACAAAAACTTGTCCAAATTCCTTAAAAATTGGTGGGGGCCTCCTTCAAGGGGTTTGAGAGACCTGTAGAGAATATTGGGCCAAAATTCCAACTCTAGCTTGGCATTTTTCTTCTTTTAGTGCCTAGATCTTCACTTGGGCCTTCTTTAGTTTGGCCCTTGCAATTTGGTTTCTCCGGGCATAATGTTTAGTAATCCTTATTTGGAGGTTAAGACTCTTGTTGGCCTTCTCTAATTTAGCCTCCAGGTGTATTTTTTCTCTTTCCAACCAAGGCTCCCAATCCTATGCTATCTCTATGGCCAAAATCTGATCAACGGGAAGCTGTTCTACTAGGGTTGCTTCTTGTTCTTTTTGTTTTTCTAATGCCTTCTTCAATCCCATGGTTCTAGGCCTCCTCCTAGATTTACCTTCCTCATCCTCACTCTCTTCATAAGTGCCCATGAACTCTTCTATTTTCACCTATTTCTTTTGGGCTTCTTTCTGGGCTTTAATGGCTCTTGTTTCATAGATATAAATTCATGCACCTAGCTGCCTGTTTTCCAAGTCAAGGGCATCATTCACACTTTGGGCTCTATCCAGATTGGCTTGAAGATATTCAATGAGTGCATTTTTGTTTTGGATGAGAAAGTTTGAGATCCTTGTCTCCTCTTCCTCATCACTGTCTACCTGAATGATTTCAAAATCCCTTTCTACCTCATGATCCTCTTCTTCTTCTTTTTGTTTTCCCTTGTCTAGTGGCTGAGTTGAAGTAGATGGCATGGTCCCTTGCCTCTTGGAGGTATAAAACACTGGCCTTGGCCCTCTTTGATATGTGAGTCAAAGAGGTGGGATTGTGGTCTTGCTGGTATATTTGTCATGGTTGTGATCATCATTAGGACTATCACCCTCTTCCCCCTTTTTATTGTCATCATGGCTAGGATTACCTTCATCTTCATCTTCTTCAATGTCATCATTGCCATAATCACTGAGGGGCTGATTTTTGTCACTGATGCCTTCAATTTCTACATCTTCCTCACTTTCATCCTCTTTGTCATTTTCATATTCTTTCATGTCTTCATTATCTGTCATAGATTATTCATCATTTCCTGTCTCTACCTCCTCACTTTCCTCTTCATTTTCTGCCTCTGTATCCACTGATTTTTTGCTGACCTCCTCCTCATTTTCTTCCTCTGCTCCATCTTCATTATCGTCATCCCCTTCTTCTTCTTCTTTATCTATTTCTTCCTTTGTCTCTTCTTGCTGGCTTGAATCACCATCATTGCTTAGGCTGTCTCCTATGTCCTCCTATTCATTTTCTTCATTGTTATCATCCTCTTCCATTTCTGTGTCTTCTTCCTCTTGCTAATTTAAGTCATCACCACCTTGTTCATCATCATCACTTTGTCCTATTTCCATATCTTCTACCCCTTGTGAGCTCAATTGATCATTTCCTTCATCTTCAACTTGGGCTGACTCATTGGCACCATTACCCTCACTACCATTAATTTGTTCATTATTTTCACTGTCATCCTCTTCATTTGATGCATCAAGAGAAGGGGAAGAAGGGAGGTTTCCTTGAGGTGAGGGAACCTGTGTAGATGAGAAGGTAAAGTTTGGTTTATGACGAGGCTGTGGGATTGTGAAGACTTCATGGGCTATTAACACATCCTAAGGTATTCCCTTCTATTCCAACTGATGTAATACCACCATCTTGATCAAGCAACGGTGAAACAAAATTTTCATTTGTTGGGAGTGATTCCTCCTCTGGACAACAGAAGACATCTTCTCAATGCTCCTATAGAGGTAGTAGGGAAAGTTGAGCATTTTAACCTTTGTGAAATGCATGAGGATTCTGACATTGTAGGAGTAGAGCCTAGAGTATCTCCCCTCACAGGTGAAGTACTTCATGATAACCATCATCAAGGGTGAAAATATCTATTTGAGGTGTGAGAAAGGGAAAATTTTCTTGCAGCCTTCTCTATATCTAGTTTTGACAAATGGCTCATAAGAGTTCTTGTCCAATTTGTCTTTATTAAACCACTTTTCACCAACAATAGAGATACCTATGGCATCAGAGATGGTATCCGCTGAGATCTCAAAATCTACCCTGGCAAGGCTTGATTGTTTGTTGTGCAAGTTGAGAATGAGAACCCTTATAAGCTTTGAGTCACTTTTCACTTTTTTGACCCTCTCACAAAATTGGAAGCACCCTACATTCTGGAGACATGAGAGGATCCTATGAGATGAGGTGATAGCCACTGTGCTTTGGGGTTCAACTCTGTTCACTTTCCCTCCCTTTTGATTTGGTATCAAAGGCCTTTGGCCTCTTTCACTGCTGCTACTATTTTCTACTCCTGACATGGTGATAGGAGACACTTGTGGACAAACTAGGGTTTGGAGGAGAAAAATGAAGAAGGTGGTGATGGCAACCTTTACAGGTGAGTGATATGGAGGCGAGGTTTTAGGACTACATGCTTTAGAGCTTAAGAGATTTTCTCTTGAAAATGAAATGTAAACACATTAGCTTACTCTCCCTTAAATGACACTTAACTTAGTCAAGGAGGCCAAAAACAAAGGTGTAATATGCATTTGAGACCTAGGGTTTTCACACCTAGGGTTTAATCACTCATAACCACCAAAAATACTTAAAATTATTTGAGAGGAGGAGAAAGAAGGGTGTACCTATCAGTTTAGCTCCTTTGCTGTCCTTGGAGGAAAATTTGGAAGGTGACTTTAAGCCTTAGGGAAAATTTTTTTCTTGTTGAATGGTTTCTACATTAGCGCAGAGCCCTGCCCGAACAGTCGGGTCGGCCTGTGGGCACAGTACTGGAAGTCTTGTATATGGTGTGAGGTAGTTCCAGGCACGTGCAGGCCTACCAGTAAGGTCCTGGGCGTGTCGATCGGGTCTGAGCGCAGTGCCACGGATTCGCGCAACACCACCTCAGATTAGTGCAACGCAGAGTAAATTTGAACGGGTAAATGCCCGATGAGCGCAGCACCAGGCCTTGTAAGTGCAACGCCACCTATTTGCACAATGCCAGTAACTCTTGCCTAGAAATTAACAAAAAACTCTGTTTTTTCTTCTAAAAGCCTTCTCTTCTCTTGTAAATGGAAAAATAAGATGGAAAAATACTAAAAAGGCCTTTTATACCTTTTGAGAAAAAAATCAAACTTATAAAACCCACTTTTTCTATGTTTTTCTTTTTGTCACTTTATAATTTTCACTGATGTCCCTTTAGCCTTTTTTGCATGTGATTTTGAACTTGTCAAAGTGATTTTTCTTCCTTTGGTGAGGGTGTGCTAAAGAGATGAAGGGGTTCCTCTAAATTTTGGAGTGTTGGCACTACTAAACCTTTTCTGCTTTCATTGATAAACTAAAACCACTATTTTTATCCATTTTTGGCATTCTTGAGTGTAAGTGACCTGAAACATGTCTTTTTACCTTCTTGCTGATTTTGTTCAGTGACATGTTCATTTTGACAAAGACTGGAAAATCATGCCATGCTATGTCTTCCCTTGGCCACTTCTAATTTCTGCAGGTTCCTGTGACACATTTGCTTTTGGTATTTTTGCCATTGTTTTGATTTTGACAACCTTTAGTCACTCAACAATGATCGCATGCTCAACTTGATTTTCCATTTTGACATTTTACCTATGCTTTCCATATTTTGACCATTTTGAGGGAACTTGTTTGTACTTGAAGGTTTAGTCTCCCTCACACTGATACTCTTTGCATTCTCTTCTCATTGTTGCAGTGAAGCACTGTTATCTTGAAAAACCCTAGAAATAACCTCCAAAGGCTTTTTGAAAACCTCTTGTTGTCATGATGGAGGCCTATCATCCTCATTTCACCTACTTTGCCTCATCCTTCCAAAACTTTAGGTTTTAGGGCTGTTAGAGAAAATTAATTAGTGTTGTCTTCTAAGTTCTCTATAGCCTTTTCAAGTTCATTCATTTCTATTTAGTTTACCTCACCTTTTTCCATTTTTCATTTATAATTTCTAAAAATATTCAAGGTGTGCTTGGTTGTGTTTTTGTGCCTTCTCTCCTTGTAGCATTTTTAATTAGTTTTTTGCTTGGCAGAATTATTTTTCCAATTGGTCACAAAACCCTAATTCTCTTTATACATAGTCCTACTGCCTCTTCCTTTGTTGTGGTTGTCCTTAGTGATGACTTAGCCTCTACCTTACCTATTTTTCTACTGATAGCCATCTCAATTATTCCTGCAGAATTGTTTAAGATGGGCAGCTGTCTTTTGCAAAAGTTGTGCTTTGACCAAGGAGGCCTCCCCTGAAGGATTTTCAGATAGCTTTGGAAAATCATGTGTTGACCTTCTCTCTCTTTTATTATGGCCTCTTGGCATAGGAAAAACAAATATTTATAACACCAGAACAATCCTATAACCTATGAAACCCTAGATGACCTAGTGGGAGGTTCTTTGGACTTGGCCTTTGAGTGAAAACTTGGCTTTGGGTCCTCAAGTATAAAAAACAGAGTTTTTGATATTTTAATGTATTAAAGATCCAAAATCCAATGTACTTGATTTATCTAAAGAGCCGACAGAGATTTTTTTGAGACCATCAATGCTTGATGTATCTAGGAAACACAAGAGTGAGTAGGTTTGTTTGTGATCCTAGGTGTCAAGTGGAGAAAATTGGGCAAGCCAAAACAGAGTGCTAAGGTCAGGGGTGACAAAATATAGACAAAATGAGTGGTATGAGCCCATGATGGGTCTTCTGGGAGTGGTGAGATGAGCATGACATGATGGGATAATGAAATAGTGAAAAATTTATCCTAAGAATAATGAAGGCAGTGAGATTTCTAGAACTCACAATATTGATGAATTTTGTTTCTAGAAATCTAGGATAAGCATTTAGTCATCTAGAAAGGCAAAAATTACTGATGAATAACAAGAACTATTTATGAAAAATTTAAGGAAACCATACAATATGACACACATATCTTTGAACCTAAATTTGTAAAGCATGCTTTCGATTTGGCAAGGAAAATTGAAAATAAAAATATGGCCACTAGAAAATTGGTCGCTAATAACTATAGAGAAAATCATGTTCCCTCTCCTAAATCAACAAGGTTGACTCCTCTGTAAAAGGATGAAACAAGAGAAATGGGAATGTGTTTTAACTATAAAAACAAGATTTAAACTAAATATTACATTAAGAAGTGGAGCCTTCAATTAGTGTAATAGAAAATTCAACTTTTCAAAACCATTTCATCAACAACTGAATATATAACATTGTATCAGTAAATAACATGCATCATAATAGTGAGTAAAACTTCACATCAAGTAATAATAATCACATCAGCACATGAGAAAGGGGAATATCTTTCAACTATGACAAGAAGTCTTAAACTAAATATTACATTAAGAGGTGGGGTCTTGGATCAGTGTAATGAAAAATTCAACTTTTCAAAACCATTTCATCAACAATTGAATATATAGCAATGTATCGGTATATACTGTGCATCATAATAATGAATAAAACTGCACATCAAGTAACAATCATCACATAAACACGTGAGAATGCCAAATTTTACATGGATACCCTTACGGGACGAAATCAAAAAACATTATTATCTTCAATCCTCAATATTTAATTTACAATGTTTATGTGCACCAATCAGAAGGAGAAAATCATCCCTTAAAAAATGCAAGTTTTGACTTGCTTTAGGCTACAACTTGATTGAGGCACCGACTTCGAAATGATGTAAGCGCTAACTTGCTACAGGAAACAACTTGATTGAGGCTCCAACCTTGGTGGAGGCACCCATGTCCTTCTCCAAATTATTGTGGACAATTTTTCACAATATTTCAAACTAGATCTACAAGCACTATACAATATAAGTATTTACAAATTGATCATACCACTGTTGTCACAACCATATTCATAAAGTTGTCATAACTTTTTCATCACATCAACCTGTTCATCAATATATAACCATTTTTACACCTTTGTCGGATCATTTTCTGTTCATACATATCACACCTACTCAAAAACCATGAAACTTATTCATAAGCCCCAAAAAAAGAAATATAGCTTTACAATATCAAAAATGCATCTTCATGACTCTTCATAACCCTTAGAAAGATCAAAAATAAATTAGGGTCATTTCCCCACTTCTGAAATTCAATTTGGTTTAAAAATCATTCCAAAAAGCATATAAAAACATATTTTTTTGGCATAATAGAAAATTTTGGGTGCATTGTACAGAATCATCCTTTTCAGGCTCCAAAATTATTTTTTCATAAATTTGTCATAACATTTTCATCACATCAACCTATTCATCAATATATAACCATAACACCTTTCTCGGATCCTGTTTTGTTCATACATATAACACTTACTCAAAAACCATGAAACTTATTCATAAGCCCCAAAACAAGAAATATAGCTTTAAAATATCAAAAATTCATCTTCATGACTCTTCATAACCCTTAGAAAGATAAAAAAATAAATTAGGTTGCTTCCCCACTTCTGAAATTCAGTTTGGGTTAAAAAGCATTCCAAAAAGCATATAAAAACATATTACTCAAAAACCATGAAACTTATTCATAAGCCCCAAAACAAGAAATATAGCTTTACAATATCAAAAATTCATCTTCATGACTCTTCATAACCCTTAGAAAGATAAAAAATAAATTAGGGTTGCATCCCCACTTCTGAAATTCAGTTTGGGTTAAAAAGCGTTCCAAAAAGCATATAAAAACACACACACACATATATATATATATATTGGGCAGAATAGAAAATTTTGGGTGCATTGTACAGAATCACCCTTTACAAACTCCAAAATGATTTTTTTACAAATCTGCCATTTCCAATGAAACAATAACCCTATTTAAAAATATAAAAGGTGAGATTGTTGAGGATTAAACCAGCGAACTCCTACGTACAAACCAAAGTACGCTACTAATCAGACTATGCAATATTCCGTGTGATACAATGGTCTACAATTAGTTTTATTTCCAACCCATGTGTATGTGCCACAAAAATGAATCCCTTTGCTAAATTCAACCACTGGCCTTCAACAAAACAATGCAAAACACATATACACAAAGCCAATGGACCAACACAAACCATAGTGCCACAAAGCCAATGGTTCAATGCAAACCACAATGCCACAAAGCCAATGGATCATTGCAAACCACAATGCCATAGAGCCAATAGATCAACACAAACCATAGTGCCAAAAATCTAATATACCAACACAAATCATATATCCAATTGATAAATGCAAACCATGATGCCATAGATTCATAGATCTAATGGACCAATGTAAAAAAAAAAGTCGTAGAGTCAATGGATAACCACAAAAAATATATCCAACTAATCAATGAAAACCATAATGCCACAAAGACATAGAGTTAGGATCCAACTCAAACCACATCACCAACAATCCAATGAACCTGTTAGTGTCCAAGTGTCACAGTGATCAAAATTTCTCTTTTCACAATGGTTATAGTCTTAAGGTCAAATTGTGATAGTTTCAAATAAAAATTGACATCTCTCTTGGTTTTCAAACGGTCTAAGTGTGATGATACTCTCATTTCATGGTCATCAAGGTCAATTCATAATCAATTTCATAAGTCATTAGTCACCAAAGGTCATTTTTCCTTCATTAAGTGTCATTATTTATAATATGAAAAGGAAGAGTCATGGTGTCATAAGGTTGATCATGAGATTGTCATGAGTGTCATCATATTTCCATTTGGATTCATGTGATCATCATCCAAAACTATTAAAGTGTCATGAGAGTTAGCACTTAGGGAATAAATCACATCATAAAGTTATTTGGTTAAAATTACATGATGTCACTCCACTATCAAGCCAAAATCGAGTTTTTAAGTTATAAAGGAGAATAAAAGTATTTTAAAACTTCATTCCATCCTTCCACAAGCTTCAAGAGCTCCTCTCTATCACTGTGATACTTGCCATAGCCACCAAAACTGCAAATTTCACCATCATTTCCATATTTCATCAGTTTGTTACATTTCTAGATGTTCTTGTTGTGCTTTTTATTTGGAGGGCAAAGGGATAAAGAAATATTTTAGTTATCATCTCAGTGCTTCAAAGGTTCTTTTAACAAGTAATTCCAACACCCCTCTATGCAGCATTTTTCTTTAGAAAATTGATGAAACTCAATCCCTAGGGTTTCACTGCATTTTCTCTTCTGATGGTCTATAGCTTTAGTTGAGAGAGATTATCCTTATTTTTGGGTTCATACATCCTTCATTATCCCCATTAAACATTCCCCGCCCTTCCCCTCACTAGAATTCCATTATTTCACCATTTCCCTTATCAAACCTAACTTTTTGTTATGCTTTTGGAAAAAGTCTATGTTTTTCCCTTTTATCCTCTTGTTTCTCACTAATTTTGAGAAATTTCATTTCCATTGTGTCCCTAACACCTATCCCTACCTCCCATAAATTTTTCAGATTTTTTTCTACCCCCATCCCCTCCATTCCATTCCCTCAAGTTGTTGTGTTTTTAGCCCTGTTTTGTAGCTCAAAGTCCCTTGCCCTCTCTTGTTTGAAACCAGGGTTTTCTATCAAAAGTGAAACCAAAACATGGTGAAGACCAGTGAAAGGAGGAGGTATAAGGGAGGAGAAATATCTAGATATGAGCCAAATCATATGCAAGAGGTCAATGCATAATAATTTATTAAAAGATCATTTGAGTAGGCAGGGTGCCTAGGGTTTTTTCTAATGGTGAAAGAGGTAGGCTATCATCATGATTTAAAAATCCTCTTTACCATTAATTTCAAGAAGGATCAAGAAACTATAGCAAGGATCAGGTTTCTAGTGTCATAATAGGTCATAGCTTCAGGAACAACTATCCCTAATCAAGGTGAAATTTGGTTCAAGGGAATGGATTTAGACCTGGAACACTACAAAATGTTCTTGAAACCATAATACAAGGAGTCTCCTTCTCATTTTTTTCAAATAAAGAAATTGTTTGACAATTAAAACCCTTTGATGAAGATTATTATGAAGTATTTCACTTGTGAGGGAAGGTTTAATAGGTTATATTAATATCATATCATATTATTGATGCATTTTACTTCCAAGAAGCCCCCTAAACCTACCTAACTATATGTTTAGAAGTTTGGTGAGGATGAAAGTGAAAGTGTAGTCTAAAGGAATAGATCATCAAGTAAGCCTCTTTCATCATGCTCTAGTCAAAGTGATAGTCCTCCACCAACTAACACAGATAAAAAAATGTCATGGGAATATTTCTTGGAGGTAGCTTCTCTCTTACCTGTCTTGTACAAGTACAAGATTAAACGCTCTCCTTCATCAACATCTAGACCAAAAGGAGTTGAAACATCAAGCATGCCATCAATGACAAAAAATCAGCCTAGAACAGAGATTTCAAGGACATACAAGAAAGGTAAGAAGCTGGTCCTTGTTCCTGAAGCAGAAGAGGAGATTCCTAGGTCTATGCATAAAACTAGATCTCAAGAAAAAAGGGTACCTAAAGAGGTTGTTAGTGAAGAGGTAGTTCATTTGGAAACTATGAGAGAGGATTCACTTTTGAGAAGACATGATTCACCATTGCACAATGAAGAAGAGGTACCTCCAAAATTAGAGATGGTTGACCTAGAAGAAATGCATGGAATTAAGGCATCAGAAGATATAATCATGGAGGACGCACATATTATAGAGTTGAAGGATGACCTATCCAATGCCAATTTCATGGTGGCTTTCATAGAGAAGGAGAATAGACATTGAGATAGGCTCTAATGTAGTAGAGCAAGTCACAAGAAGACTCCTCCATCAACAAGTAAAACAGGTGTTTTTACAAAAAATGAAAAAGGTAAGGCCATCATTGATGTTGATCATATGGAGGATAATAATATCTAAACACATCCTAGGAGACCCAAAAATGGAGCAATGGCTAGGAAGGAACATAATGTAGAAGCTCCATCTCCTCCTCAAGCTCAAGATACTATATTTGACTCGATTAGTGCTAATATTGAGAAAAACAATGGGTATTGGCTTGAAAAAGTGAATGTACACTTTGAGAAGCTACTGGAAAAATCAAACAGGGATACCAACATGCAAAGAAATAAGGCAAGGCAATATTATTCTAGGAACATGATTTGCAAGGTTAGGGTGAAAAACATTAGAAATAAACTAAAATAACCCTAAGGAGACTAAAAGTAAAGAAAATAATACATTTATTGAATGATGCATCATTGGTGGTATGATAGAAAAATAGAAATCAAAGGAGAGGAGACAAAATTTTGAAATTTTGAAGTTTTTGAGCACACAGGAAAAAGCATCCTACAGAAACGTAGCAACTAGTTGCTGCGCTTTCTCTCAGAGGGTCCAAATCAAAAATTTCAAGCATGGTTAGATAAATAATGACATAAGGATATCATAAAATCACTTTAGGATGTTTGTAGATTCATTATTTTGAGGAAAACAGTCAAACATTTCCTTTTTTACACCTTTCTGCTACCTTTTCAGAAATTCATTGTATTTCTAGACACTTGTTTCTAAAATAAATTTTGAGGGAGCTAAAATGATGATTTTGGATGACTCAAAGGTCCCAGGGTATAGTATACATGCTAATATTTCTTCACCATTATTCAACAACATTTATAACCTCTTATAATTCATCCAAAAAACAAGCCAAATTTGTTGTGTTTTTGGGAAAGTTTTTTGCATTTTTGTGTTTGGATATTTTTCACTACATGTGGAGGTCAAAGGTCAAATTGGTCAATGTAATACTTAAATCATGAGTTATCTGATGATTAATAGGCTTATTAATGATTATCATTTTTAATAATCTTGTGATTAATTCCTTGAGAGATAAGCTCAATTAGTTAGCTGAAAAGGGGGAAAGTTGTTTCTAACTTCCCTAGGATTTGGGAATGAGTAATTAGGTTCATGAATTAGTTGCTATGAATCAGGATTCGACCCCTTAGAGGTGGAATCTTTTTTTTCCTCTATATGTACTCAGAAATAAGTTAAAGAGAAGGTTTTAAAACTTGAGGTTCACACTTTTTTGGAACTAGTTTACTTCTTTGCAAAAATAATATACACATAGTTGCAACTATTTTTATGGGATTCATGTGTTGTGGTCAGTGGAATTGTTTTCTCCAATGTTTCTTATGTATTTTATTATGAAATTTTTGTAGCATCCATTTAAATTTATCCTTGTGATAATCTCCTAATTTTTAAACATATTTCATTACCTATAATGCTCTGTTTTCTTTGAGATTATCATATAAGTGTTTTTATCCTCTAACAAGTGAACTCATGCATGTATGCTCACTTAGTTTCTTTATCTAATTTCCTCATCACCATACTACAACGAAAAATCTATTTTGTGTCACTGATTACACCTACCTTGCCTCATCTATGTCTGCAATTGGTCTTTTGGAA
The DNA here is from genome assembly GCA_034641835.2 of Pinus albicaulis. NCBI lineage: Eukaryota > Viridiplantae > Streptophyta > Pinopsida > Pinales > Pinaceae > Pinus > Pinus albicaulis. The sequence goes on from CM076581.1 coordinate 1,469,347,196, forward strand.
TACATGTCCTAGTTCCTAAATCGGGTGCTTCTTTATCTAGCAAACCCTAATCAAAACCCTATTGAGCTGATAACTAGCCTAAAACCCTAATACTCTCCAGTCATTTCCACTAGCAGTGATATTTATTTTGAGAGAGCTCTCTTTGATTTTTTAGTGCTAGATATCAAATCAAAATTTGGTATGTGGTTACCTCTATGGTTTCCTTTCTCGGCCTTGGGAAACTAAGGAGCTCTAACAGAACCAACTCAAACCACAACATTAATCAAGCCAATACAAAATATAGTGCCAAAAATCCAACAAACTAACTCAAATTACAGTACTAACAATCCAACGAACCATAGAATCATCTAGCCAAATGGAACTTTATTTACAATGAGTTAATTCAAACCATGGTGCCACAAAGCCAATTAGACCAATGAAAACCACAACACAGGGCATAAGCCAAAGAGTAAGTGAGAAAAAAAAACCACAAAGCCAACACACTACATAAACAACAAATCCTTAATGCCAACAAGTGAGTTCAAACCATAGTTCCATATATCTAATGAACCAATGTATGTTACTTGAATTCAAATCCTAGTTTTATCTCCTCCATCTCATGGTGCAGTTACATATATATACAATCCAACCACCGGTCAGGCCTTGGAACCAACCATGCAACCATTTCATGTGATCATGACTTGATTTCTACATAAATACCATTAGTCACCTAGGGCTGACCCTCTATGCCATATGACTTGGCCCTAGGGGATCATTGGTGGACCATGTGGTGACATCATAATGATATCATCATGCCACATGCTTCCTAGTGATAGGGCCATGTGTCACCTAAAAAAATATAATTGGTCATGCAAACTACTATATATATGTAGAATGTGTCAGTTAACTAATATGCCACATCACCTTGTTGACATCATGTTGTTGATTTGTCAATTTATAACTTTATAATAATCCTATTAGGAAAATAATGATATACAAAGAAAAACTATACATGAAAAAAAAAAATTCAGAAAAGTAAGTAAACACCCATGATATCACCAAAAAAAACCATCTAGCTGAGATATTTTATTATATTTTGGAGCAATAGTACAATGGGTATGGAAGGATTGCACCTAGGCTTGCCTCAATGGCAAGCTAGAAAATGCCCAGGTTGGAGAATACAATGCCCAAATGAGAGAATGAACTGCCCTAATTATGCTCTGCACCCTAGAGGAACTGCATTATATGTTTAAAAATAACTACTAAAAGACCCACCTCCGGTGCTCAGAAAAATCTACAAAATTATCCCCAGGCTCCTCTTAATAAACCCACCAAAACCCAAAATTGGTTTGATCTAGTTCTTCCCTCTGAAAATTGACCCCAAATACCATGTCGTCCTCCAACTGGCTGGAAAATATGGCATGTCTAGAAATTCAATGTAGCAACCCTCCAATCAATCCAAAAATGTTGAATTATTATGAATTGCTCAAATTCTCAACACAACTCATCTCCCCAACTCCTTTCCTCAACCTCCCACGTGTGCCTAGATTTTAGCTCCTACGCAAGCCTTGGGTGAGAGGAATGCATTCTACCTCAAGGCAGCAATATCTGGCCCCAAAACTCATCTCCAAGCTCTCTCTTCCCCCGAAGTAGTTATGCAATATTTCTCTTAGCAAATTCCTCCTAGAATAGTGATGGAATAAGTGGCACATGGTCCCCTATTGCATCCTCCTGGAGCATGAAATTTTTTGAGTGAAATGATTGTATGATTTTCTCTAATTTCCACAAATCCCCTCCCCAAAATGGCACAACCTTACATTCCTAGCATGGCACTTTTAGTTCATTGAAAGAAGAGTGAACTCTCCCCTTGGAAGTCCCCTACTACGTCCTCCTAGAGCACAAAATTTTCTGGGTGAAATGATTGTACGATTCTCCTTGATCTCCGCAAATCTCCTCCCAAAAATGGCACAAAATTACCTTCCTAGCGTGGCACTCGTATTCCATCGAAACAAGAGTAAGCTTTCCCCTTGGAAAGTTCTACACTGAACAACATGGGGACCTTGCTAAGCAGCTCGAGCAACAAGATAAATTTTTATTGGAAAAATACCCTATTAATTGCTAGGCTCATTATATTTATAATTTGACTTTCCTTATCCATGTGGGCCCATCCATTAAGTATTTATACCTCCTACCGTAGAAACTTCTACTTTTCCTCCCATGGAGTACGTATTTCATGTGGGTGCGGTCCCCACATTCCACTAACAAAATGATTTCGGCCTCCATCTCCTAAGTCTTAGCGAAAGACTTTTTTGGGTCCCATAGTAGGAAAATTGTCAAAATTTTCAAAAATGTGATTAAATTCAAGAAAATTATCCTAGGAAGGAACATTACAGTCTTCTCCCAAATGTTGCTTGTTCCCAGAAAACTACTATGTTGGATGCTGAAGTATGTGCTCACCCTTCCAAGTGGCATCATCATTTAGTAAGTTCCTCCAGTGTACCGAGAATTCCTTGATGGTCCCGCTCCTCAAATTCCTTTCTCTAGTCTATAAAATGGCCTCCAGCTCTAACACAAGATGTCCCTCATCATCTAGTGGAGGTAACTCTGTAGATGTTATCACCTTCTTCCCCCAACACCTTTTTGAGGCATGAGACATGAAAGACATTATAGATCTTGCTTCTTGGTGGGAGCTCCAACTCATAGGTCACCTCTGTAACTCTCCTAATCACCTAGTATGGCCCATAAAGTGAGGTTTTAGCTTCTCTTCCCCCCCTCTTTTTAGCTTGGATTGTCTATATGGTTATAGCCCTAGGAAGACTAAATCCCCTCCTCAAACGGTCTCTCGATCTGGTGCCTTCATTCATGATTCTAGGTTGTTAGTTATTTGTCCTTAAGAGCCTTGAGGACATCTTGGTTCTCTTGGATCCAATAATTGGCCTTTTGGGCCCGGCTATCTCTAAAAAAAATTTCAGAAAAAGATAAAGCATCATAACCATACAAGGCACAAAAAGGTGACATACCAATGGACTTGTGGTGGGTAGTTTTGTAACAGTACTCTTCCAAATACAACCGCTGGATCCATGATCTCTACTTCACGCTCACATAGTTCTGTAGGTAAACCTCCAACCATTTATTGACCCTCTCGGTCTAGTCGTTCATTTTTTGGTGGTAACTGGTTCCCACTAACCAAAAAATCTCTTGCCAGAATTCCCCCATGAAGCGGTTGTCCCTGTTATTGACTATGGTCTTGGGAAGACCATGAAAGAAAAATACCTTTATGAAAAAAAGCTCTGCTAACTGTGAAGTAGAGTATCAAACTAGAATGGAAAATAAATTTTCATATTTTTTTAGTCAATCCACCACTACATATATACAATATTTTCCCTACACCATAGGCTGCCCCATAATAAAATACATGGAGATACTTTCCCACTTCCCTTCAGGAATGGGAAGTGGCTGTAAAAACTCGGTTAAGTGGGTCAATTCTCCCTTGTTCCTCTGACAAGCCTCACACTCCTGCATGTACCTCAACACATCTCCCTTGAGGCCCTTCTAGGTGAATCACTCTATGACCATCCTGTATATTTTCAGAAACCCATGATGTACTGAAAATGGGGAGTCATGGGCTGCATGGAGAACCCTCTCCCTCAACTATGATATGTCAAGAACATGCATTCCTTTTAGTATATGATGTTGACTATCAGCTGGTAACGCTCATCAACATGAGTACTCTATCAATAACTTTGCCTTCCAATTATGGCATATGCTCATGAGTGAAAGTGTTGTTGGCCTCCTGTATAATGCATCCTCTACTACATTGTGTCTTCCCCTGACATAATCAATATAAACTCGTAGGCCTGTATCTTGTTGACCCACTTATGTTGTATATCATTAAGGTATTTTTCCCTAGAGAATGGTGAATATTTTTGTTGTTAGTCCTCACTCTAAATTTTTTTCCCACTAATCAACTTCATAATTTTTCCAATGCATGCATAGTGGCCAAAATATGTTTTTCATAGATATAATGTGACCTCCCATGTGGAAGAATATTCGACTCTCAAAAGAAATGGCATGATCGTACTGCAAAAAATTGCACTAACGCCTTCACCTAATGCATTACACTCCAAGGTGAATGGCTGAGTGAATTCAAGGAGTGTTGAAACTATACATTTTCTCATCACCTCCACACTCAAATGTTTATTTTTCTCTATATGTCCATGCGAAAGCCCCCTTCTTGTTAAAATCTGTAAGGGAAGCTTCCAAATGTGAGAAGCCTTCATTAACTTTCAATAATAGGTACATATGCCTATGAAGCACCTCAAATCCATCACATTATCAAGCACTGGCCAATCCTGAATGGCCCTAATATTCTCCTAATGCACCCTCATGCCATCCTCTCCAATAATATTCCCCATGTAGAGCATCTCTGTCAAACCAAACTCACACTTGGACAACTTGGCGTAGAACTCTTTCTCCTATAAAATGTGCAACACCACCTCCAAGTGTTGTAAATTATCCTCCCACAACATGTTGTATATCAGAATGTCATAGAAGAATACCAATACAATTTTTTTGCAACTTCCCATGGAACACATGATTCATGTAGGAATGAAAGGTGGCAAGTGCATCGGTCATCCTGAAGGGCATAACCAAGAACTAAAAATTATCATAGTGGAATCGGAAGGTCGTCTTGGGGATTTCATGATCCCTCACTCTGATCTGGTGGCACCCCAAACAAAATTCTATCGTAGAGAAGTTTTTTTTTCCTCTAATTTCATCCATCAGCTCATCAATGCATGGAATGGGGTAACGGTTCTTCAAGGTCTTCTTGTTGAGGGCCAATGTCCCATCCTTCTTCTTCACCAAAAAAACTAATGAAGTGAAGATGCTAGATGTAGGATTGATATGCCCAAGCACCAAAAACTACTGAATGGATCACTCAATCTCATCCCTATAGGCTTTGGGATGTTTATATGGAGTGATGATAACCACCTATACACCTAGCTCTAGATAAATCATGTGCTCAAACCCTATATCAGGTGGTTGCCCTGGTGGTATGTCCCCAAACACTATCATGTACCTATCCAATATGAATGCCATCTACATGTGTCCTATTCTCACTGTCACCTCTCTCCAAATCCTCATTATCCTCTTGGTCACTATCCAAGAAGACTTCAATGTAATGGTCCTTGCCTTCGATGCATCTATGGCCAGGTATCCAGGGCTCCTGACAAGTGAAGCTTAGATTCCTCCTCTAGAGGTATCTCCTAGTGTCCTCATCTAACTATCCATGCCCCTAGACTCTTCACTGCGGTGGGGGGCTCATGTCATGCCCCTTATATGGGTAGGGATATTATAATGGTATGGATATTCGAGTCTTTGGGATTTCCCCATGTAAATCTCTAGCACAAGTCACAACCTCCTGCGAAGTAGTGGGTCTACGGGATATCACCAACCCACGTAATGGCTCAAGAAAGCCCTCTAAAAATGGGTACACCCTCCTAGAATTAGATAAATTTGGAACCATGAGTAAGATGTAATATTCCCATTTTTGGTGACACCTACGACAGGGCCAGGTTGGTCTTCCAGAGTTAGGAGCAGATAGGTCACAGGTACAGATTGGTGTTATCAGCGGGCTCAGGGGATTTTCGGAGGAGTTTGGAGGATTTTTCATGGTATTCGGAGGCATTCACTTGATATACTCCATCATCCGAGCAGTTTGGCTTTTTTTCCGATGCATTTCGATAACTTTCGGAAATTTGAGTTATTTATGGGCTTAACTCAGCTGATTTTTCTCAAGGTGGCATTCTAGGAGGAATACATGATGGAAAACCTTAGTGTAATGTCTCATTGGAACCGAGACAAGAATACCTACATGGTGGGGTAGTTAGACACAAATTTCAGTGACCGAAGGAGGCGTGGTAGCCGATTTACCATTTTATGCATTAAAAAGGAATATTTTATAATATTTTAATAAAAGGGAAAAGTGCTCCATGAATAAAATAATAATAAAATAATTCTCTAGAAGGCTCCAAGGGATCTATAAAAGAAAGGGGGGAGGCCATTGGGAGATATATTTGGAGTAAATCATTTGCTTGTGTATGAGAGGTTTGAGGACGTGGTTCTCTACTTCAGCCGTAGCCCAAGGACAGAAACCCTCGGGTGAGTTGTGAGTGTTGGACGGAAACCCAACTCTCTTTGAGGAGACTTCATTCAGAAGTTTCATAGAGCTTCAGTGATATTGGAGTGAGGATCATTAGGATCTTCAACGGGAGCTTCAGTGGATTCAGTGGTAGCTGTTGCCAGAGGGAGAGGGCAGCAGTCAGTTTTGCAGGCCATTGCCGTGTAGCAGTGCAGTAGATTTTCTTGAGGCCAGTTGTATTTTATTTATCTCAACTATATTTATTTCAACTTGTAACCCCAGTGATAATATAATAAAGCTGAGTTATATTCCTGCATTATGGTGTTATGGATTTGCATGTACTTGTATGTTTAGTTTTACATGCCAATCTTCTGTAAGTAAATGTTGATTTGCGGCATTTTGTGGAGTTTTTTTATTTATCTGCATTTTTAGTAAAAATATCCCATCCGGGATATTACAGTGGTATCAGAGACTTGGTATTGGCTCAGCCACGGGGTTTCAGTTGAAGGATTTCCGATTTTATTGTAGATCAGCTTCAGAGGGAGTTCAAAGGGTCTTATTTTGAATAAATTTGACGTTGCTTGCTCACTGTGATAATTCTGGAGAAAATTGTCTTATCCGTTCTACGAATTCTTTGCTACATAAGAGTAACGAAATTTTTTTTAGCCTCCAAAAGCAGCAGTTGTAGCATATTTTCTTGAGATTCATCACTGATAATTTGGAGCTAACACTGCATTTGCCGGAAAATTATTGTGATCAAATTGAGGATCAGATTCTTGACATCTTTCCAAAGTTATCATTTGGAGATTATTTCATTGGTAGAACGAATCAACTTATATTGGAGGTGGAATCCCCTCTTACTTTTGAAGGGCCAAATTATTCTTCTCTCTCTAGCAAGCCACTGCAACAATAGACAGAGTCATTTCCTACACAGAGGATGTGTTTTCAAGCATAAGAAGGGTCAGTTTTTGTTTAGGACCGAATTGGATAGTCTAGAAGAAGGGTTGTATTATTACTAAATCCATGCTAAGATTGAGTATCAGCAAACAAGACACTTTGCGTTTTGATTGGAGATCCAAATTCAAGTTAATAGCATGAGTTATCCACTTCGCTGATCGGTAGGAACCCAACTGCTTCTGGAAATCCAAGATTTGTTGGGGCCAACTCTTGCGTAATTGTTAATCATTGGATCGAACAACCGTAAGACCAATTAAACCTCGAGCCTAGCGACATTTTCTAAAGCCGAAGGGAAACGCTGCTTTTTTTTTTTGTAAAGGATTTCAAATCCCATTCGCGGTGATTTCAAGTCAAAATTGTAATTATCGAATAGGCAGATATGTATATCAAGGTGGTGAGTCAGACGGGGATCTTGTCAAATTTCCATCGCCACGAAAATGCCAATCAAGGTGATGACTCCAAGTGGCCAGATTTTCTCATAACAGAGTAGTACATAGAAGAGAGCAAAAAAAAATGACGTCAAAGGTGACTATGTAATGAATAGTTGACCTAATCGAAAGCATGAAGCGCATGTAGCTGGTGCGTGTTGAATCAAAGGGTGTTGACTGAGGTCTGATTTGAACATGAGTGGTGATGATACCAGAGACAGATCGTCCAAATGTGGCTTGTAAATTAAGTCAATAGTGTATGACTAGTGCAGGAAAGCCGCCAGGAGATGTGTTAAACAAAGGAGCACGAAATCGAGATTGTTAACCTCAAAAAGTCTCCAGTTCAAGCATATCAGTTGTAGGATTTTTACTTATGGTTGTGCGTATCCATATTGTTGGAAGCTGTGGACATAGTCCCCTTGCTGGACAACACTGGGATTAGTGTCATTTGCGTTGATGAGGTATCACATGTGGGGTCACAAGTACTTGATGATTGATTAGTAACTAAAAGGAGGGAAAATGTTTCTGTTGGACAAGTTTTCCAACCTTTTCCAGCTGTGTATCTTTTGCCTGAACAACAGAGTATAGATTCTAAACATTACACAGGCAGGTCGTATCCCTTACGTTGGATGTGGAGCTGATTGCGCAAGACTCCTATGCATGATTGCGAATTCTGGAAAATGCAATAAGGAGGAGTTATGCAATGTGAAATTTCGAGCTGTTAGACTGTTGCTGGGCGTGTACATAGGCCATGAACCATTTCTGGGTGTGGGCAAGTAGTTTTTGTGGACAGTATAGAGACCATGTGACTTCTCTGTCCGCTGGACTTGCTGATCAGAGTGTCACCTTTGTTGAGGTGAGGTATCTCAAAGGTTAAATCTGACTTCTGTGAGATAAAAGAGAGGTGTCATGATCATATTTCTTACTCTTAAATCTTGTATCAACACTAAATGTGTTTCTGGAATCATTACAAATCAATTTCTGATGACCTGAAGCATCAACTTGAACCATATTGCTCATTGTATATGTCCATTTCAGATTAAAACTAGTGTTTTACAGTGGCCCAAGACAGAATTTAAGTATGTTATTTGGCACGTTGAGGAGGGCTGAGAGAGGAGGCCGTCTTATTGAAGCTGATTTACCAAAGTAGTTTACGGTGGGCTATTTACGCTAGTGTTGGGAATACGTGTGTGATGCAGCAGCTAAATATCATGAGAATCTCACTATATTTTGAGTGAATTCTCTTATTTTAGTTGCTGGATAGAGATATTTGGTATATGATTTCAGACTTCGAGCGGTGGGTAAACCAAGCTGGGTGCCTAAAAGACAACACAATATTACCTGTGCAACTCACTCAGAGCATGAAGCAATTCTGAGCATGGGGACAACTTCCAGGTCAGGTTACTAAGTTGTATGTTATCTGATTTTGAAGTATTACAGCTTCTGATTTTGAGTATTTTACAGCTTTATATTTATCAAGAATATCTCATGTTGCTATTTGGGAGTTAATCTCGGTCTATATCAAATGATCATAGTGGAGGTCAGAGTCTTGAGCTATCAGCGCTTATCTATACTTGTCATCTATTTTCATATACCAACATGATAATTGTTTGTGCATCTAATATGGGAGGAAGCATTCCTTGCTTCATTACAGATGTAGAACTGAGTTTCAATAGCTCAGAAGTGCAATACTGAGTTGAGGCAACCCAGAATTTCACATGAAACATTGTGCAAGAAATCTGTTTGCTAAAACACTTCATTGGGAAATACAGAAAATTAAAAAAAATAGTGACCACATCACCGGTAGAACCATGGAGGGATTCCTAAAAGAATTGATGAAAATAAAAATAAAATCTGGTTCCTTAAACCACCATGCAGCAGAAGACGAGAAAATAAATCCAAACAGTAGACCCTTGAAGAGGAATTTATGCCATCCTTCAAAAATGACAGCCAAAAGATTTGCAAGGAGGATTGGAGATTGGTCACAAAATTTCTGCACTTGGGACAGATCTGAAACACATGAAGATGTCATGGAGAGTTTTGTCCAAACTAGAAGAGTTTAATGAACTCATGTCTACAATAGACCAAGCAGAAGGGAAGAAACTGATTTGGGCTCTAAAGCCTGCTATGCTTGCTCTTATACAGCCCAAATTATTGGAGGAACCTTGTGAAGGGGTCACACTTCTAGTTGCAGCTTGTCTCTATAACATCATGAAATTGACCGCACCTATAACTCCATATAATGATGATGTTATGAGGAGGATTATGAGGCTGATTGTAGAAACTTTCCAAGACTTGGACAACAGTGCAGGCTCTACTTTTGGGAAGAAGCTTGAGATTTTATGGGGTATGGCCACATTCGAGACTTATGTCATCATGTTTGACCTTGAGTGTGATGACTTGATCCTGTAGATGTTCTAATGCTTCTTCATCATTAGGATACATCATCTTGATACTGTCATAGCACACATGCAGTCCATTTTTTCGTCATGCATGAGAGACCATGGGACCATCAGCCGAGAGTTTCAGACCTGATTATTGAGCATTTGGAGGAGAGAGCAGTTAGTCTCACCTGCTGCTTATGAGCTAGCCCAAGGGCTGGTTGAGCAAAATATTGGGCTATTCGGAAGACAGTTGACCAGGGAGGAGCTTCTCCAGTTTGGTGGGCCAGGCAGCAGAAATGAGCTGAGGAGGAAGGGACTTTGCTTCATTTGAAAAGAACCTTGGGGGCCCGATCACTCATGTTTGAGAGATGCAGATGAGGTGGCAGAGGTAGAGCAGGTAGATGTTCCTTTTGTATGCCAGGATGAGGACTCTTCTTTAGATGAGTCCATGGGATCATATGAGGATGCTTCTGGGGAGAGAGAGCATCCATGCAGAGAGGATGACAGTATATCGGAGTTGTGTTCCAGTGAGCAGGGTGAGAATTCATGGGACTCTATGAGAAATACTCTGGGTGATGAGTCACTTGTGACGATTCAGCCAAAGCAGCATATGATGGAGCCTGAGTCAGCAGAGGAGGATACTATGGACATCAGGCATGACATTTCCTTGGGTGAGATCTAGATGGATGCCTAAATTGAGCCTATGATGGATATGCAGCTAACATTGGGGTTAGCCTTTGAGGAGGAGCAGTCAGATGCACAGACACCGAGTGCAGTGACGGCAGTTGTAGATCCATATCCTCTAGAGATGTTGGAGGTCGAATGGATAGTTCTGCAGGGAGCTAGGGACAATAGGAGTTTTACATTTCCAATGAGAAGGATGAGTTATTGGAGATGGTGGAGCATCCATCTTTGGGCCGACACATTGATGAGGTACAGATAGATGTACATACAGTTGGCCGAGTTGCAGTAATTTCCATGACTAGTACTCTCTAGGAGTACATCGATGGGGCTTGCAACATGTCTTGCCCACTTTGGCCCACTATAGATAGAGGGGCTTCCTTCTATAGGTAGCTTCCATTGGCAGACAAGGCAAAGCAGTGGGAGTTGATTAAGGGCTAGCAGCAATACCCTGGGCATGTTCCATGTGTAGTTGTTTCTACATTGGATTCTTGTTCCAGGATGGACTGGCGAGAGATCATGAGTTGGTACTCTCTTGATGGTACAGTATTTTTTGTGGGGAGTACAATGGAGCAGGGGCCCTCAGACATAGTAGACGTTACAGATTCCAGTTGGCAAGAGGGCCCAGTTCATCATTTCGTCAGCACTCCATCCCACTTTCAGGAGAGCAGGATCAGCATGGGATTGAATCAGGAATTGGATTGGAGAGAGGTGATGAGTTGGTATGTAGTTGGTGGGGCATCTTATACAGTTAGAGGTACAACACAACAGGAGCCAGGGAGCATTGATGCTTGTTGGTCGGCTTCACTTCATGGGGCATCAGCTATAGCCAGAGGCAGTGCGCAGCCTGAGCCGTGGGACTTGGGCGATGATTGGCCAGGGTGGCGATGGGATCCGGGGGGATTTTTTGTTGGCTGGTACAGTGAGAGTTCAGTTTGGGATCCCGACATTGAGGGGTATATTCTGAGTGGTTTGACACAGATGCATAGCAGCGCCCAGAGGTTTGTATGGGATTCGGGGATTAGTCTCAGTTGTGGCGGGCCAATAGAGTGGCCCACATATTTAGATTGCTTGAGGGAAAGCAATCTTGTGGCAGAAGGTCTGTAATATCCCATTTTTGGCGACACCTACGATAGGCCTAGGTTGGTCTTCCAGAGTTAGGAGCAGACAGGTCACAGGTACAGAATGGTGTTATCAGCGGGCTCAGGGGCTTCTCGGAGGAGTTTTGAGGAGTTTTCATGGTATCTAGAGGCATTCGCTTGATATACTCCATCATCCGAGCAGTTTGGCTTTCGGTCTTATGCATTCCGATAACTTTCAAAAATTTGAGTTATTTATGGGCTTAACTCAGCTGATTTTGCTCAAGGTGGCATTCCGAGAGGAATACATGATGGAACACCTTAGTGTAATAGCTCATTGGAACCAGGACGAGAATACCTACATGGTGGGGAAATTATACACAAATTTCAGTGAACGGTGGAGGCGTGGTAGCCAATTTACCCTTTTCTGCATTAAAAAGGAATATTTTATAATATTTTAATAAAAGGGAAAAGTGCTCCATAAATAAAATAATAATAAAATAATGCTCTAGAAGGCTCCAAGGAATCTATAAAATAAATGGAGGAGGCCATTGGGAGATGTCTTTGGAGTAGGTCATTTGCTTGTGTATGAGAGGTTTGAGGACGTGGTTCTCTACTTCAGCCGTAGCCCCAGGACGGAAACCCTTGGGTGATTTGTGAGTGTTGGACGGAAACCCAACTCTCTTTGAGGAGACTTCATTTAGAAGTTTCACAGAGCTTCAATGATATTGGAGTGAGGATCATTCAAATCTTCAACGGGAGCTTCAGCGGATTCAGTGGTAGCTGTTGCCGGAGGGAGAGGGTAGCATTCAATTTCGGAGGCCATTGCCATGTAGTAGTGCAACAGATTTTCTTGAGGCAAGTTGTATTTCATCTATCTCAACTATCTTTATTTCAGCTTGTAACCCCAGTGATAATATAATAAAGCTAAGTTATATTCTTGCATTATGGTGTTATGGATTTGCATGTACATGTATGTTTAGTTTTACATGGCAATCTGATGTAAGTAAATGTTGATTTTGCAGCATTTTGTGGAGTTTATTTATTTATCTGCATTTTTAGTAAAAATATCCCATCTGGGATATTACATAAGACCCTCAAAAAATTTGATATGTACTACTCTGTATGGCTAATCTTCTTAAGTTGGTTCAACTCTCTAAAATCACACTCCAGGTCTCTCCTATCAAAACCCTCCACCACTCTCAGTGTTAAGTCCTCATATGTAGTATTACAAATAGAAAATTTACAGTGATAAAAAAATACATGCCATAAATGAAACATATAATTTTATTTCAATAAACACACAGATATAAAAAAATTGCCCAGAACACCAAATTAGCCAATTTTATTAAATATGAAGGCTGGCGTATAATAGAAGATGGAAGGAGTGCACCGGAGCCTGCATAATGAAATCTACAAACCTCAGGTGATCAACACAAAAGTGCCCAACTTCTGAAATGCCACACTCCAGAAAACTATGTTTGCCCTATGTTTCTGCACTCTTGGCTAACTTTGACCCCTGATTTTCCTCCTCAAAACTTCCTAGAATATTCTAGGAATTTGGGAAGGTGATCCTTGCCCAAAACCCAAGAAAAGACATCCCCTAATTCAAACCCTCAAAATTGGACCCCTCATGGCTTGGCCCTCCACCAAATTCGATTTTTGTTGCTACTATTTCTACTATCAATCTATGTCCTTCAAAACCACAACAAACCTCCTCAAATAGACCTCTAATCAGTCCCCCAACACCTCATCCGAAAGTTTCCTCCAAACTAGCGCCCACAAGAGAGCCTTCTCCAATGAAAGTGCATTTGAGGGAAGGGCTCATGCTTTTTTGTGAATTCTAGCTAAGAAATGCATAGATATTGTTCCTCCAAGGCTGCTACAATTGCTACCCTCCAGAAATGGATCTCCAATTACCCCTATAGCTCCTCTGGTGAATCTCCCATCAATTCCACCCCACACTAGCTATATGGCTCCAATAACTATGTAATAGATACCCTGGACTACATCACACTCTCTCCAAAAAATGTCAAACCTTTAGGTGCTCATCTCTCTAGACTCAAACCATTGAAATTTAATTCCTTGTGTGGCACTCGAAGTCCAGCGAAGAAAGGTTGAGCATCACTACTTGGGAATATCTTGTGCTCAACATCACAATCTTGGCTCAGCTAAGCAGCTAAGGCAATAAAATTTTATCAATAGAAAAAAGATTCCAATGACTCCACCAAACCTTCCTTTTATAAGTGTTGGGCATGCATTCCTTGTGGGTCCCTCAACAAATACGATTTACCCAAAGGAATTTGAATTCCTTCCTCCACTAATGCATATTTCCCGTGGGTCCCATTTTCCACTAGTAATAAAATTTATTTATTTTTCCTATGTTGTCCACCAAAAAGTAGTTTGATTTAACTCAAATCAAAATTGGAAAATTTTAATTTTCCAAAAATTAGGAAAATTAAGGAATGGACATTACATTCCTCCCCTCCTAGATGTTGCTTGACCCCAAGAAACTGCAAAACTAGAGGGTGTAAGTTCCATTCATTCTCCCATGTAGCATCCTCCTACGTCAAATCTGTTAGGGTCCTATGATTTGGAAGATTGGCTAAACCAAATGACAGGGTAACATCAGACCAGTCTTTGGAGTCCTAGGACCTAGCCTTCCTAGACTTAGAGAGGGCTCTCTCTATTGTGCGAAGGATGTGAACTTGTTTGCTTCAGATGATTTTATTTTAGGCTAGTTGTTAAGTGTAATTTGTTTTTTTGTTTTGGGTTGGGGCCAGATGATCAAGTAGGATAGGTGGAATGAGAGAATATCGAATCAATAGGGCTATGGGGTCAGATGAAGTCTAGGGTGTCTAAATGATGAAGCATAGTGTATTGCAGGGCCGATTTAGCAAGGTGAGTGGATCTTTAAAGTGATGTATGATGGTGTAACGAACACTAAGTTTTGTGAAAAGACTAAGAGGTCTTATACATATTGAAGCAATAACTCATGAGGTAGGGCAAACCATTAATCTCTATGAACAATACTCAAACTGATAAACATACAAGATGAACAATCCAGTGGTACATAGAAGCATTTCGAACTCCTAACTTTATAAATCCACCTTCATCTTTTTGGGAAAACACATAAGATAAACAAACAATTCAATATATGGAGAGGGAATTCCTAAACAACATATATCAAACTATCAGGAACTATGAGACAAGTTGATGAGCATGTGCAAAGGGCAAGATCGAAACAAGACCTCTTTGTATTAACCCAATCAATCAGTATTCCATAGAAAGCTTCACAATAAGTTATTAAAAACTTTAAATAAGCAGGGAATGCCATGAATCATATTTATAAGATAACATACTGATCATTCATGAAACAAAGAACAAGTTTTAGCGGGCCTAAGGAGCAGTCAATAATTCCTTAAGATGAACTAAAAGAAGAAAACATTAAAACTATAGCATGTAGGAGGTTTGAGGTGCTTCCATGAGCATATCTCAACCTATAATTTTCTCATCTATAGAAAATAAGAAGACTGAAATAGAATGAGGAAAAGAAAACACTAACAAGTTAGAAAAACATCAACATTCACCAAGCTATGGAATCCTGCAAGCAAGCTTCTCCAACATCAAGCCACACAAGTCATTCATTCACTTCATAAAACCAAATATTTTCTCCAAGCTCATAAACCTTGTATTTCTCTATAACACATCAAGTCCCAACTATTTCAAATGAATCCTCATGGCTTATATAACAAGAAAGGAGGAAGAGAGCTCACTAGAGCATCTAGAAGCCTATTGGCCAAAAACAAATATCCTAACTTGTCCTTGAGGCCTTGCAAGGTCCAAGGCACAAAATATCTTCCAAAATATATTTTTGGGACTAAAATAGCAAAAAAAATGAATTTTAGGCTCTTACATACATGAGGAAACTTTCCTATCGCACATTTTCTCAGTTACATACTGGAACGCAGCATACTATGTCAAAAATTTGAAAATTTTCCAAGAGCGCAGCACCAAAAAAGGTATTTTTGCAACAGAGTTTTGGAGGCCTTCCCAATGTCAAAAAGGGCTCCGTGATGGCCCGTTGGAAATCTGTGGATGTATAAATTCCAAATAAACCTTTTTTTCCTCAAAATTACCTCTACAAGTGTCCCAAAAAGTGAAAAAATTCAAAGCTTCCAGGAGTGCAACACCTGCTCAAAAAAGAGGGCAGAAAGGTGAAAAATTAGGGGAATTTTGAGGTCTAAAATGGGCCTCATAAGAAAAATGTACAACAAAAATAAACTTTATAACAACCAATAGGATTCAAGATGATGATGTCAACCATGGGGGATGATTCACCATTTTTTAAATAAAAGGGTAAAAATATTAAAAAATAATAATATAATAATACTACTTTTTCAACTCGTATTTTCAACTTATCTCCCAAAATTTTTACTCAAATTTTGAGAGGGAGTACTCATTGGATGCGAAATTTAATTCCTCATCCAAGGAGTACCCATGTTGCATACTTTCGATGAACTCTACTACACGAAAAATGAGAAATACATAAAAAAACGTGATTGTAATCACGTTTTTTTTTTTAATGTATTTCTCATTTTTCGTGTAGTAGGACCCATCAAAAGTATGCAACATGGGTACTCCTTGGATGGGGAATTAAATTTCGCATCCAACGAGTACTCCAGCTCAAAATTTGAGTAAAAAATTTGGGAGATAAGTTGAAAATATGAGTTGAAAAAGTAGTTTTTCCATTTTTCCCTCTAAAATTTGATGATGTCATCAAATCTTATTTGATTTTTTCCACTATTATTTTATAATTTCCTTAGGAGGCCCATTTTAGACCTCAAAATTCCCCTAATGTTGGGTGTTTTTGACCCTTTTGGGGGACCAAAACAACTCCAATTGAGATGAAATTTGGTGAGCATACTCCTCTCATGATAAGGAATCCAAAAATTTAATCTTCTCCCTCTGAAAGTGCCCCAAGAAAAAGCGCAACACCCAGGGTGCTACGTTCTTGGGCCTAAAATTTTACAAAAAACAAAAACTTGTTCAATTTTGCTCAAATTTGGTGAGTGGGTCCCTCAAGGGTACTTAGAGACCTGCAGTGAAGCTTGAGCCAAAATTCCAAGCCTAGCTTGGTCCTTTCCATCATTTGGTGCCGGGCCCTCCCTTTGGGCAGTTTTGAGCTTTTTCCTTGCAAAGTGATTTCTCTGTTTGTAATGCTCAATCATCTTTCTTTGCAAGCTCAAGTATTTATTGGCCTTCTCCAATTTAGCCTCTAAATGTATATTTTCCCTTTCAAGCCATGATTCTTTGTTATGCTCAATTTCCAAGGCGAGGAGCTCGGTGAGAGGAAATTGTTAGGCTTGGACTGATTCTTCCTCTTTTTATTTTGCCAAAGCTCTCCTAAGACCCATAGTCTTAGGTCTCTTTCTATCTTTCCCTTCTTCCTCATCATCTTCTTCATAGGAACCCATGTATTCCTCCAACTGCACTTGTGACCTTTGAGCTTATTTCTTATATTTAGTGCCCTTTTTTCATATATGGCTAGCTGGCCACTCATCTGCTTGTTTTGCACCTATAGGAAATGAATAAGATTTCTTGACCTTTCAAACTCAACCTCCAAGTCTCTAATTTGTACATTTCGGGCTTGTAGGAGAGAATTAACTATCCTTGATTCATTTTCCTCATCACTATCTATGTGAATGAGTTCAAATTCCCTCTCTTCCTCATGATTACTTTCCTCTTCTTCCATTGTTTTCTTGCCTTTGTCCTTAATTGGCTTTTTACCTTTTTCCTTCATTTTCCTTTTACCTTTTTCCTTCATTTTCTTTTTACCCTTGTCCTTCATTTGTTTGGTGATTTTGTATTTCACTGGTTTTGACGAGGAGTGCATGGCCCCTTGCCTTTTGGAGGCAACAAACACATGCCTCCTTCCACCTCTATTTTATTCTTCATTTGCATCCTCATCCCTGCTACTACTTTAATTGTTTTTCTCTTGGCCATTGCTGCTTTCTTCTTGGCCATATCCCTTACTGTTTTGTTCATGATCATCATTCTTTCCCTCATATTCATCATCCTCACTCTCTCCCTTACTAGTTTCATTATCTACTTCATCACTCTTTCCCTCATCTTCATCATCTCCTCCCTCATCTTCATCATCTCCTCCCTCATATTCATCATTTACTCCCTCATCTTCATCATCCTCACTCTCTCCCTTACTGTTTTCGTTATCTAATTCATCACTCTTTCCCACATCTTCATCACTTCCTCCCTCATCTTCATCATCATCACTCTCTCCCTTACTATTTTCATTATCTACTTCATCACTATTTCCCTCATCTTCATCACCCTCTCTCTCACTGTTTTGTTCATCTTGATCATCGCTGCTTTCTTCAAGCCCCCCACTATTTTCTTCAAGGCCATCACTGCTTTCTTCATGATCAGATTTCTGTAATATTCCCATTTTTGGTATCACCCATGACAGGGCTGAGAGGGACTTCTAGAGTTAGGGGCAGACAGGTCACATGTACAGATTGGTGCTATCAGTGGGCTCAGGAGCTTTTCGGAGGAGTTTTGAGGAGTTTTCATGGTGTTTGGAGGCATTCACTTGATATACTCCATCATCCGAGCAGTTTGGCTTTTGTTCTGATGCATTTCGATAACTTTCATAATTTTGAGTTATTTATGGGCTTAACTCAGTTGATTATGCTCAAGGTGACATTCCGAGAGGAATACACGATGGAACACCTTAGTGTAATAGCTCATTGGAACCGGGATGAGGAGACCTACACGATGGGACAGTTAGACATAGATTTCAGTGACCGGAGGAGGCGTGGTAGCCAATTTACCCTTTTCTGCATTAAAAATGAATATTTTAATAAAAGGAAAAGTGCTCCATGAATAAAATAATAATAAAATAATGCTCTAGAAGGCTCCAAGGGATCTATAAAAGAAAGGGAGGAGGCCATTGGGAGATATCTTTGGAGTAGATCATTTTCTTGTGTATGAGAGGTTTGAGAACGTGGATTCTCTACTTCAGCCGTAGCCCCAGGACGGAAACCCTCGGGTGATTTGTGAGTGTTGGACGGAAACCCAATACTCTTGAAGAGACTTCACTTAGGAGTTTCATAGAACTTCAACGATTGATGTGAGGATCATTGAGATCTTCAACTTGAGCTTCATCATCTTCAGTGGATTCAGTGGTAGCTGTTGCTGGAGGGAGAGCGCAGTAGTTCAGTTTTGGGAGGCTAGTGCTGTTTAGCAGTGCAACAGATTGTATTGTTGGCCAGTTTTCTATCTCAGCACTTTCTGGGTCAGATCTATATGTAAACCCCTCTTATTATTTATAATAAAAGCTAAGATTTATCTTGTTCTATGTGGTATTCGATTGCAGTACTTATGTGTTTAATTTTACATGGCAATCTTCTGTAAGTAAATGTTGATTTTGCGGCATTTTGTGGAGTTTATTTATTTATCTGCATTTTTAGTAAAAATATCCCATCCAAGATATTACAGTGGTATCAGAGCTGGTGATCTTGCCAGCCTGAGGGTTATTGCAGCTAAATGTCAAAGAAGGTTCATGATCAAATTACTAAAATTTATTTCTGGGGAACTGGTGTGAAATTATCGCCTAAGCATTCAACAGATTTCCTTTGAAATTGTTGAATTATTTGAACAGGAATTGTTGATCAGGAATTAGAATTTTTGAAGGGGAGCCACTCACGTTTCACCTCAAACTCACATCTAGTGGAGGGTCAAAATTTTATTTTTCGAAGGGTTGATTATTACATAAGCTGAAACATTTTTGAGGTCAACGTTGTCAATGTGGAGCAAGATTCGGGTATTTAAATCTTCCAAGTTCGTAGGGCTGCGAGAATAATTTCAGAAGACGAGTTTATGAATTGTTGGGGCTATAGCCAAAATGCGTGAGGATCCAAACTACTGTCCAAAGAGCACATTGGATGTGTAAACTGGTCCGTTGAGTTAACACATATATTCAAAGCACATAAGAAGTGCAAATGGTGTGAAATTGAGACTTTGGCAAATGCTAGCGATCGAATATGTAATGGGTGAGAAACAATTCAAATCAAAGGACGCGTTGCTTGGCGAAGCTTGTCAAGAAAGTCCGAGATCGTGGGTTTCCTCTCCGCTCATTAACCACGATGATGTCCATTGTGTTGGAGTAGTGAAGGACAATTTCCAAAATTGTTGAAACACCTAAATTGATCGAAACGATAATGGCAGTCGTGGGAAATAATTCGAAGCCGTGGTAAAATCATTTGAGTGGCCAAAGTAAAATTCTAGTGAGCCATCCAATATTGTTCAAGTCGATTTATTTTTCTGTGGGCCGCCAAATTGAAGTCAAATTTCATTAAAATCAAGAATTATTTGTGGGATGTCAAGCCAAGCGGTCGAGTTGTGGAAGTTGTTGTCTAATAAGAACTATATTGAAGCCGCCACGAGAGTCATGTAGCATCTCTTCTAAAATAGAAGGAATCGTGAGTCATGTTACCACTGGTCAACGTACAATGTTGAAAGAGACAACATTGACAGACCTGTCGGCTAAATCAAATCTATGCAACGGGAATAGAAACGTTGTGTCTATATAAAGTGTGAGGCAGTGGTGCGTGATATTTTGGTGTTGCGACTATGTGAGAAGCTCGAAGCCCATCCTAATTAGAATCGTCAAGCACGTGGAGCTTCCAGAACTTTATCGTATCAATTGTGATCGTAATAACCCCAACAGAGAATATATCACTGTACTGAGTTGGTCGGAGTGCAACTCAAATGATCTGAACCATAATACCAGTGTGATCAGGAGCTGAAACATTCTTTTCCTTCTGCATGTACATCAACGGCTCAATTTTTTTATGAGGTTGAGTATGGCTATCGCAGGCAATGTAAAGAAAAAATGAGAAGATGATGTTGTTACTTGTGCTTCCATGGTGATTTTCATTTGTACAGTACAGTAGCATTGGGGAAACCAATGGGCACATTTACTTGAGCATTGACAGAAATGTGTAGGGATAATATTAGGGGATCTTGACTTCACTCATTAGATTGTTGATATCAGAAATTAAGAACTGAAGCAGAACACTATCACTATCATCGGGACCATCCGAGTTACCAGGTTCTCGAAATCCCTTGCTCACTTGTAATATTTGATAGTAAAGAAAATTATATCAGTGTTTTTTGAGTTTGTAATCAGTCTTATATCTATGCTAATGTGGTAAGCAGCGTTATTTATTTTTATCTTGCCCTTATCCTATCCATCTGAGTGTGAGAAGATGTCATATTGTCGACATATTGTTGTCACAACCCTTTGACCATAAAGCTTCGCTGAAAATTTGATTATAGACTCAGAAAATTCTTAATAGGTTAAGTGTTTGCAGTCTTAGACCTGAGCTATTATGGCCATACTTTCATAAGATGGCATGAGCTGACGTTACCTGTATGTTGCCTATTGAGTCAAACTTTGTTGTTATTAGTTAATGTCTTATGGGGGTGAGCAGAATTAGCTACTAGAGTATATCTTTGTTTACACATACTGATATAGTAGTCTTCCATTATCATACTTATTGTTGAATTGATTACATCTGAATCACTTTTATTTTCATATATATTGTTTAACAATGAGAAGCATTACCTAATGAATTTCTTGAAGGAAGTCATCATTGAAACCCCAAGTTAAGAATTCAGAAAAACAACGACTGCATCATTGGTTAAACCATGGAAGGTTTCCTAAGTAGAGTGATGAAAATGAAAATAGAGGTTGGTTCCTTAAACCACCATGCATCAGAAGACTAGAAAACAAAACCAAACAGCAGACCCTTTTCAAGAGGAATTAATGCCATCCTTCAAAAAGGACAGCCAAAAGATTTGCAGGAAGAATTGGGGGTTAGTCACAAAATCCTTGCACTGGGGACAGATTTGAAACACATGAAGATGACATGGAGAGTTCTGTCCAAACTTGATGAAATTAATGAACTTCTATCCAAAATAAGCCAAGAAGAAGGGAAGAAACTGATTTGGGCTCTAAAGCCTGCTATGCTTTCTCTTATATAGCGCAAATTCTTGGAGGAACCTTGTGAAGGGGTCACACTTCCAGTTGCAGCTTGCCTTAGTAACATCATGAAATTGACCGCACCTATAGCTCCATATAATGATGATGTTATGAGGGGGATTATGAGGTTGTTTGTAGAGACTTTTCAGGATTTGGACAACAGCGCAGGCTCTACCTTCGGGAATAAGCTTGAGATTTTATGGGGTATGGCCACATTCAAGACTTACGTCATCATGTTTGACCTTGAGTGTGATGACTTGATCCTGCATATGTTCCAATGCTTCTTCAGCATTAGGAGACATCATCCTGATACTGTCATAGCACACATGCAGTCCATCTTGTCGTCATGTATGAGAGACCATGAGATCATTGGCCGAGAGTTGCAGACTCGGTTGTTGAGCATTTGGAGGAGAGACAAGTCGGTCTCACCTGCTGCTTATGAGATAGCCCAAGGGCTAGTTGAGCAGAACATTGAGTTTCTTAGAAGGCAGTTGACCAGGGAGGAGCGACTCCAGTTTGGTGGGTCAGGTAGCAGAAATGAGATGAGGAGGAAGGGACTTTGTTTCATTTGCAAAGAACTTTGGGGGCCTGATCACTCATGTTTGAGAGATGAAGATGAGGTGGCAGAGGTAGAGCAGGTAGACGTTCCTTCTGTATTCCAGGATGAGGACTCTTCTTCAGATGATTCCATGGGATCATATGAGGATGCTTCTAGGGAGAGAAAGCAGCCATGCAGAGATGATGATGACAGTAGACCATAGCTGTGTTCCAGTGTGCAGGGTGAGCAGTCAGGGGATTGTGTAGGAGATACTCTGGGTGATGAGTCCCTTATGATGATTCAGCCAGAGCAGCATATCATGGAGCCTGATTTAGCAGAGGAGGATACTCTTCACATCAGGCATGATATTCCTTTGGGGGAGATCCATATGGGTGCCCACATTGAGCCTATGATGGATATGCGGCTAACATTGGGGTCAGCCTTTGAGGAGGAGTAGTCAGATGCACAGACACCAAGTACAGTGATGGCAGTTGCAGATCCATATCCTCTAGAGATGTTGGGGTTCGATGGGATAGTTCTGTAGGAAGCTAGGGGACAACAGGAGTTTTACATTCCCAATGAGAGGGATGAGCTGTTGGAGATGCTGGAGAATCCACCTGTGGGTCAACACAGGGATGAGGCGCAGGTAGATGTACACGCAGTTGTTTGGTCAATTTAGTGTGTCCTAAATTTCTACATTAATTTTTCAATCCGGGATTCGTAAGCTGATGAAGTGTGGCGCACTATATGTGCAAGATAACCTATCTCTTAATTTTTGTCGTTTTTGGGTTTTTTATTTATCTTGGGGGTTTTTATCTTGGTTGGTTTCCTAATGTGAGATGGAAATTCTAAAAGACAAGTATGGATATAAATGTTCAAGGAAATGATGTCCTTTATAATGATTTCCCAAACTTCAAACTTCAAAAGGGTTTTAAAACATGCAATGGCAAAATTAATTCCTAAAAGAAAATGAAAATGTGCCACTATACTAGTCAAACAAACAGTGAACTATTGATCATGAAACCCATTACCCTTGCTGCTGTCTAAATACAAAAGAAACTGTGCTCAAAGAAATCCAAGAATTGCAAGCAAAGTAAAGCTAAAATCAAATTACATCAACTCATATTATGACCCCTCACCATTAGTCTCGCTATGGCTTTCGGAGGTAATCATAAACAACTTGAGCAATCTGATATCTAATTTGCAGAAAAATAAACTAATATCAAACTACACACTCATACTTCAATCCCTCACCATTAGTCTCACTATGGCTTTCGGAGGTAACTGATAATGACATGAGTAATTTAATATCTAACTTGCAGAAAAATAAACTAATATCAAACTACACACTCATACTTCAATCCCTCACCATTAGTCTCGCTATGGCTTTCGGAGGTAAATGATAATGACATGAGTAATTTAATATCTAATCTAACTAATAAAGCAAATGTACAAAACTGAAATAAATAAAACAGTGCTGGAATTAAAATCTAAGAAAAATAAATCAGCAGAAGGACAAGACTGATTCCATGTCATTAGTCATTGTAAAACTATGTGCAAATGCCCGGGCTGCCTATTGTAATCTGGAACAAAGACACTGATCAGTTAACAGCAGTATAAAACATGAAAAATTATGGACAGAGATAAAACGTTAATACCATAAGAGATGTAATATATACACGTGAATAACTATGGCATAATGAACGTAAGGAAATAAAGCATGAAACTATACAGCAATAAACAAAACCTCGGCATGTGCAGGGGCCCTCTGCACAATCCTCGGGCAACAACTATCAACCACGAATTATGCTTATGAATAGAGTCTTCTCATGTATTCAAAACGCAGTCATAACAAGGAAATAATGTCACGGCACAGTGGGCTTTCTTTTCAGCAAAATTACATTACAGAAGCTAGCTACTATGCGTATGAGAATGCATTATTTATAACAGAGGATGACATAACTACTTTCCTACAATCTGCGCTGATAAAAGACACGTGAACAACCACGTCCAGAAATCTAGCATTATGGCTGCCGTGAAGATTAAATCTATGGAGGGTGGCCGTTGGATTCGGCTTATGGAGTAGTTCACAGGTGTTGATATGTCCCCTAAGATTTAGGAACGGACACGCAAGTCTTCACGTGGTGAAAAACGGAGTTCTATCACCGTAGGACTCTTAGGTTGACCACTTCTTGACTACCTTTGACCACAACCTTCTTTGGTGAATTCGACTGAGCCAATAGGACTTGGTCCATATCCATGTCATTTCCAACTTGCCCATGTGACTTGATTTTCCTGAAGACACCTGCAATATAGACTTTAACAAAATGGCTGAGGAAAGTTGAAGCAGCTGCGGAAAGTGACAAGATTCCGCAACTCAATGAGCAAAAATCTAATTCAAACAGCAGACACAAAACATAGTTAAAAACCACTTTAAATTCTCTTTTATGATTAATATGCAATGATGTTGATGAATTAGGAGGTCCAGGTAAATGGAAAAATTCTAGAAAGGTGTATAGGAAAGATGCAAGTTTGGGACTCAACATACCCCCACTGTGAAGGTGTTGCATGTCCCCATGCAACCAAAATTTTGATCATCCTCTTTCAATTCATATGCCCTGATACCTCTGCCAGTACATCCAGTCCTCTTCTCCTCTTTCTTGGTGCTGCTAACATCCTGGGCTTCTTCATCAAGCATCTGAATTTGAGATTAATCAGTGCTCTACTTATCTTCTTGCATTTCTTCTTCAATTTCTTGTTATTTTTGTGCCACAGTCCCCGATGTAGCATAGTGTTGTCATGAATGATCTTGTCCAATCTACTTTGCTCCTTTAATGCTTCATTTTCATTTTTAATATGTCTATTTAAAACCTCCAACTCAAAGACTTCTTGTTTCAACGATTGGACTAGAGCTTCTTGTGTTGTGTGAGGCTGAGTGGATGAAGTGCTGGGACCCATGGCTGTTATTTCTAAGGATTCTATGTAATCATACACCTCTTGCTGCTTTGGATCTATCTCGGGTGTTGTTTTCCTTGGGCTGTCCCCAAAATGCTGTGGAGGAGAATTGACTTCAAAATCTGGCCGAAAAGGACTCATGTCAACATCTTGAGGAATAGTTTCAACATTTGGCTAAGAATGAGGTGGACTACGACCAGCTGGAGTTTGTTCAGGTGTTCCTCCTCCCAAATCAATAAAATGGGGTCCTTTTGTTTGTGCTTTCCTCCACTTTCCTTTAAGCCTGGTGCTTATTCTTACATGCTATGGACTACTGTCTTTTTCCTTCTGTTTTTCTTTTTGTTCCTTTTTGGCCATAGCTGACTGTTCCTGAAGGTGAAATAGTCTCTCAGACAATACTTGATGGTCTTCTTCTGAGGAAGGGGTTTGATGCACAGTCTCAATGCTTCTTTTCTCTTTTGATTTTGTTGGCTTTTTACCCTCAGTCTTTTCCTTCCTCCTTTTAGATAGTCTTTCTTCTCTACTAGTTCTTTCAACTATGTTAGTAGGAGTGCTTTGAGTTTTATCACCTGTTCTCTTTATTCTACTTCTTTTTGATGTACTGCCTTCAGGGGTTTCTTGGGGTTCTTCAAAGAAATTTCTAATTAAAAACTGCTCCCAGGTGTCCTTTTTCTCTTTTAATTGTTTTTCTATCAATATTTTCACGAGACCATGGTGATACAAATGTGGTTCTACGTCCCCCAGATGCTTTTGGATGGTTACAGACATCTTTTTCAAACTATTTAGTAAAAAGTATGGCAGATTGAGGGTCTGGTTGTCTAGGAAATTCATCAACAATCAGGTATGATACATGTACATTGATCCAAAACGTCCCTCACAGGTGATAAACTTTTGAATAACCAACAGTAAACTGGCCCACTCTTCTTTTAAAACATGGACAGGAATTCCCTTTTTGAAAATGGTGACATCCATACCTGGGTTACGTAGGATCACTCTCCAGGATTCCTTGCCAATGCTCTTGTTCTTGAACCAGCGTTCACCTTCTTGAGGGAGTTCTGTGCAGCTGCTATGGATGCCTTAGTCACTGTAAATTTGAGGTCCCCAATTTCTACCTCCAGACTGTTGAAAGACCTCGCAAAAGCTTTTGTTACCTCCTTATTGTAGCCTTTAAACTTTTGAATAAACCAAAGCCATTTTGCCTTTTTCAATATGTCTTTGACTTGCGGGTATCCTTCCATAAATTTGGATCCCTCTGGTTCTGTCCTCAACAACCGACCCATCCTTCCTTCTGTTCTTTAAAAATCTTCTGCGTGAGGAGGGTTTAGTGGAGGTAAGACGGCTGAATTAGCAGAAATGAACAGGGTTTATGAAGGAGACCAGTGACTGTAAGCGGATATCAGAGAATAGGTACACGGAATGAAGCGGAACAGAGAACAAAATGGGGTGAAGGCTTATGTGAGCACGGTGGAAATGCAGTCGTGAGGTCAATAGAACAGTAGGGGGAGTAAAGTTCATCCGACAGTATTTAAAATTGGGTGGCTGCAGAGTAGACACAAGCACGTTTATGAAATGGCTGCGGATTTTGTGCGGCTGAGAGAAGCCGTAGTCAAATCAACCACGTTCCATAATTACAGGTGGAGTATTAAAGTATAGCCGAACATGAGTGAAGACCGGAGGCTTGATTATGAGGCCGTTTAAAAATGAATGCAAGGATTGTGGGGGAATCATATAGAGATCGTGGAACAGTTATGGAGTTATCAATGCAATCATTGCATATAATGGAGCTATGGTTTATAACTATGTAAAAATGTTCTTGAATGCCATTTGAAATAAATTTCTACTCATACCTTGGAATTATTGCCATTTTTCATTAGTCTTCAATCAGTTGCTCCTCGTTGATGCTTTTGAATGCCTCATGTCTTCATAATATGTCCTCATAACTGCATTTGATTTCATGATTGTTGAACTAACATCTGACTATAAATTTTTGAAAAATAGAGTGGTGGCTACAGAAACTGCTTCTGGCTGCGGAAACTGGTGTCAGCTGCGGAAACTGACACAACAATTATTTGGGTGAATGGAGATGGATAGATGATAACTGACTGAATGAAAATGGTCATGAAAGAAATTTTTTTTTGGTGAAATGAAATGAAATAGATGAAATGGAGTGAAATGAAATGAAGTGGAGTGGAATGAAGTGGAATGAAATGGAGTGGGTTGTCATAAAACTTGTGAAATGAGAGAGAGAGGGAATTTTTTTGGAAAATATAGGGTGTCAGGTGTTCCTGATTTTCACCCTACATTTTCTGTATAAGACTGCCAATCAGTGATTGGTTTTCAGGCTTATACAATTTTTTATTTTTTTATTTTTTTTATTTTTTTTATTTTTTTGAAACTGAAAAGAACAAAGGCTAGGCTGGTGGAGAAGAAGGATTCTTCTTCACCAGCCTTATTGCAGAATTATCTTGAAACATTTTGACAAATTCCTCTTTTGAGAGTGGCTTATGATAGATCTTTAATATGTGGCCATTCACAATAAGAGGAGTTTGAGATTCATCAATGGTCTTGATTCTTACCGCTCCATTGCTAAAGATCTTGTCAATCTCATATGGCGTAAGCCAATGAGTCTGAAATTTTCCTTTAAAATATTTAAACTTGGAATCAAATAGCAATGCCCAATCTCCTTCTTGAAACTTCTTATCTTTGATGTATTTGTCATGCCATTTAGCTCTTTGATATTGAACTAGATCGGTTCTTAGAATTGCCTCTTGTCTGATCTCATCTAGCTCATTCAACTGCTCCATTCTATGCTTTTGGGCTTCTGATAGATCCATCCCCAACTGAACTGCCATCTTGAAGGTTTTGACTTGGAACTCAATGGGGAGCAGGACTTATTTCCCATAAACAAGTTCATAGGGAGAATGTCCTGTTGTATTTCTCCATGTAGTTTTGTAGGCCCACAAGGCTTCAGGAAGCCTTTCTGCCCAATCTCTTCTGTGTAGATGAACAGTTTTGGTGATGATACTTTCGAGAACTTTGTTTGTAGACTCCACTTGACCATTTGCTTGTAGATGGTAAGGAGTATATCTTCTGTGCTTGATTTTGTATTCTTCCATCAGCTTCTCCACCAGGTTGGATGTGAATTGGCTTCCCTGATCTGTCACAATTTCTCTTGGAACACCAAAGCGAGTAAAAATATCCTCATAAAGAAAATTAACAACTGAATTTTCAGTAGCAGACACTAATGCTTTGGCTTCCACCCATTTAGTAACATAATCGGTACAAACCAATATATACTTCTTTTGCTTAGATGGTGGATTAATAGGTCCAATGAAATCTAAAGCCCATTTTTCAAAGGGTTCGATGAGTACATGTGGTTGCAATGGCATTTCATTTGAAAGGGTAGGTTTCCCTACTCCTTGGCAGCTGTCACACCTTTTGACATATTGTTTTGCATCTTTGAAGAGGGAAGGCCAACAATATCCTAAAGAGAGGATTTTATAGGCTGTCCTTTTGTCAGCAAAGTGTCCGTCGCATGGTTCATCATGACATGCCTTGAGGATATCAGGTATTTCATCCTCCCTGACACATCTTCTGATCATAAGATCTGGCCCTGTTTTAAACAATTCGTTAGAAATCCATGAATATTTTGAACTCTCTTGAATAATCTTTCTTCTTTCACTTGGAAATAAATGTGGAGGCAGTTTCCTTGTAACCAAATAGTTAGCAATATCTGCATACCAAGGGGTCTTAGTAGTTACTGCAAACAAGTATTCATCAGGAAAATTATCCTCTACAGGAGAATCTTCTTTAGTATTCTGAATCCTAGACAAGAAATCAACTACTGTATTTTGTTTTCCTGGTCTATCCAACACAGTAATATTGAATTCCTGCAAAAGTAGGAGCCATCTTGTCACTCTGCCATTAGTAACAGGTTTGTTCATTAGATATCTAATCGCAGAATGATCAGTATGAATAAAAGTTTAATAGCCTGTTATATAATGTCTAAACTTATTGATTGCATGAACAACAACTAAAAAATCTTTTTCAGTTACAATATAGTTCAACTCAGTGGGAGTCAAATTTTTACTGGTATAGTAAATGGCATATGGGAATAAATCCTTTTGACCCAACACAACTCCTAGAGCTGTATCTAAAGCATCTGTAGAAATATGGAAAGGGAGTTTCCAATTTGGTCCTCTCAAGATAGGTGCTTCAGATATTCTTGTTTTCAAAGTTTCAAAGGCTGATTGACAATCAGGATCCCATTTGAATTCACAGTCTTTTGTAAGTAGTTTGAAGAGTGGAGATGCTATTTTAGTGAATTTTTCTATAAATATTCTATAGTATCCAGTAAATCCTAGAAAACTTTTAACATCTCTTTGACAATTTGGAATAGGCAACTTGGAGATGACTTCAACTTTTGATCTATCAACCTTAATCCCATCTCCTGAAATATGATGCCCCAAAACAATACCTTCAGTAAACATCATAAAGCATTTTTCATGGCTTAATGAAAGGTTTGTTTCTTTACATCTTATAAAGAATTTTTCCAAATTTTCTAATGCCTCTTCAAATGAATTACCATAAACTGTAAAATCATCCATATAAACCTCTACAGAATCATGGATTAGATCAGAAAAAATTCCTAGTACTGCTCTTTGGAATGTTGCGGGTGCATTACAGAACCCAATGTTGCGGGTGCATTACAGAACCCAAAAGGAAGCACTCGATAGGAAAAAGTCCCCCATAGACAGGTAAATGTGGTCTTATCTTGATCTTTAGGTGCTACCTGAATTTGATTATAGCCACTAAAACCATCCAAAAATGAAAAGTACTTTTTGCCTGCTAATGTATCTAATACCTGATTGATAAAGGGCAAAGGAAAGTGATCCTTCAAAGTTTCTTTGTTCAATTCCCTGTAATAAATGCATACCCTCCATTTACCATTCTTTTTAGGTACTATAACCAAAGGAGAAACCCATCGGCTATCTGAAATTGGATAAATGAAGTTTACATTGAGTACTTTTTGGAGCTCTTCTTTCACTATCTCCCTAAGATTTGGATTCATCCTTCTTTGAGGTTGTCTGATTGGTCTACTGTTTTCCTCAATATAGATCTGATGGATGCAAGTCTTAGGATCAATACCTTTCATGTCAGTATACTCCCATGCAAATGCGGTAGAATGTTTTTGCAAGATTTTGGTTAGTTCTTCTTGTTGTGACTTTTCCAAATGTTTGTTGATATTCAATGTTTTTCCTGGAAAAATCTCAATGGTAGAACTAACAAACTCTTCCATAGAGTAAAGAGACATTTTTCTTGATGATAAATATTCTATGTCAGATTCCAATTGAAATTGTGTGGGGTCATATTCTGAAGATGTCTCAAAATTTTCTAATGTGTTCAGAATTTGACTATCCTCACTGATTTCAGAAATGGTAAAGACAGGTTGTATAGTGTCCTCATCATCGACCCATTCATTGTCTCCTACTTCTATGATTGCTTTTGCTGGAGGATACAAATTGAATTTCTTTGTCGAACTACCATTAGAAATGTACATATCCCCAGATCTACAACTAATGAAAGCTTCAGTTGTGGCTAGCCAAGGTCTTCCTAAGATAAGTGGGTGCCCTCCTAGATTACTCTTGGGAGTCAAAATCATAAAATCTACTGGATATTCCCAAGAATCTAAGGAGACTAAAATATCTTCTAATACACCATCTGGTTTGATAATTGATCGATCTGCAAGTTGCAGTAAAGTAGGTGTAAAAAGAAGATTAGGAAGTTTTAGCTGTTCCATAGTCTGTCTACTCATAATGTTGATAGCAGCCCCTAAGTTAATCAATGTGTTTGGAATTTCTATCCCATTTATATGTGTCTTGACAATTGGAATACCTAGATCTACATACTTCTACATGGTAATTTTTCCCATCATGATATCTGCAATTTTTCCTACCAGGTGGATTCTTCTTGTATCTCTTAGTTTCCTTCCTGGTCTTTTGAGACTCAACTCCTTTATTGTTTTTGCTAGAATAGGAATATCTCTAATGGCTTGTAGCAAGGGATTATTGATACAAACATTCTTTAATTCATCTAGAAAATCATAGTTAGGCAACAAGATTTGTTTTTCCACCCCTTTATCAATTTGTCATCTTTCAGGGAAAGGAGGTGTGGAAGAAGATGCAGGTTGCTCAACTATAGGAGTTGTGGGGGTTAACTTTTCTTTCTCTTTTTGAATGTTTTAGTTTTGAAGAGATGCTTCCTCATAACCCTTATTGACTTTAAGAGAGTCCTCCTTAGAGGTATCTTGCTCTTGGACATCTATAGAAGGTTTTTCTAAAACTCTACTAGACCTGAGTTGAACATCATTGAGAGGAAAAATCATATAGGAAGGAAATTGTTGTCCTTCTATCATGTAAGTATTCTGAGGATTTTTATTGTTAGGATTTGGCATGGCTGAGCTGGAAGTTGATTTGTTTTTTGTTGGAATGGAAGCATGAGTTGAGGATTTGGATTTTGTTGAGAAGGCTATTGTTGTGGAAATGGCAATGAAAGTTGTAGATTTGGGTTTGGAAGTTGTGGAGCTTGTTGATTTTGAAAAGATGGAGGATATTGATAAAATTGAGCAAATCTCCCATAAGGATTTTGCATACCTTGTACCCATGACTGATATGGATTTTGAGGTTGGGGCCAAGGCTGTTGCCAAGGATTCCAATTTGGTGGGGGTTGAAAATTCATAGGGTTGTTAAACCCTTGAGTTTGTTTCCCTTGCCAAGGCCTTCTTGAAACAAAACAGAGAGATTCTACTGAATTTGGATCTTCTTGAAAGATAGCTTTGAGTCCAAGAATTGAAGGACAATCCTTGGTCTCATGATTCTCTGAGAAAATCATACTTGTTTCTGCAACTTTTGCATCCAAGGGACATTCCCTTAAAGCATGTTTCTTCCTACATTTCGGACAAAAGATGGCTAGAGCATCAGTTTCTGCTTTCTGCTTGTTTTGAATTTTAAGGGTGTCTAGTTGTTCACTAAGGCTCCCTAAGATATCAGTTTTGAATTCATCAAGCATATTTCCAATCTCTGCCCTACTTAGTTGCAGATTTGTTTGCCCTGATAAGAGAAGGATCTCTAGGCCCTTTTCTCATTTTAGATTTTCCCCTTGAGAGATGGACACATAGTTCTATTATGTCATGAAGTGGAAGTTGAGAAATCTCTCCTTTTCCCATCATGTTTAAAATATCTATGCATTCATCTCTGATGGCTTTTAATAGAAGGGATTTCAAATTTTCCTCATCTAAGTTGATCATCTTTGCTCTTTTTAAGTTGTATTGAAATCTTTCAAGTAAATCCTCCAAATTTTCATCTTCTTTTTGCACCATTTTGAATACCTCATGCTTGTGATTGGTGGGCATGCAATAGTCCAGGTATCTCTCCAAAATTTTTTGTTTCATATCATTCCAAGTCCTAATAGATTGGGTGACTAATCCCATGAACCATTTCAAAGCGGCTCCCTTCAATGTTGAAGGAAACAGTTTGAGTTTTTGAGAGTCTTCCATATAGTCATAGGTTCGGCACACGACTTCAAACTCAAACAGAAATTTTTCAGGATCCTCACTTCACAATCCATAAAAATTGGGGAGGACAGATGGTGAGATGTTTTTCATCGTTGTATGAGTTTCCTCATCAACTATAGGGAATCCAAACGAGTTGTCTCCTTCCCTATTTCTTCCATTATTACCTCCACCTCCACCATTGTTGCCTCCATTATTTCCTCCTCCTCTACCTCTACCTCTACCTCCGAATCCACCTCCTACTTCCTCTGACATGATAGTTTCTTCAGAGTCCTCAAAGTCCTATGGTTCTTCTATCAAGGGAGGATGAGAGGGAGTTTCTTTCTTTTATTCTTCAGGTGATTCTACTTCTTTAATTACAATATGCTCTCCTGTAGAAGTAAAGAAAGGGTCTTCTTCTAAATGAGATTTGGTAGATGGTGTAGGAGAATCCTCTAATTCAGCTGCTCCTTGAATTCCAGGAATCTTAAGGCTAGGGGTAGATGGTGGTGAATCTTTTCTATGCCTTGAAGAAGATGGAGTTGTGAAAATTGAACTCTTGGCTCTAGCTATAAACCTTCCCCTAGAATCTCTTGCTCTATGCATGTCATTTTTTTTTATTTTTAAGTTGGGCTAACAATTCTCTTTCTGATCTTCCAGGTCACACTAGGTGCAAGAAGAGAGCATACTTAAGAAATTATTGAACCAATAACTCTCTTTTCTGATCCTCCAGATCACACTAGGTGCAAGAGGAGAGCATACTTCAAGAAGTTATCAATTTTTCCCTTCTTTTTATTGTTTTTTTTTTAAGAAATTGGCTACCTAGTTACACTTACCCGGCAACGGCACAAAAATGTTTGGTTAATTTAGTGTGTCCTAAATTGCTACATTAATTTTTCAATCCGGGATTCGTAAGCTGACGAAGTGTGGTGCACTATATGTGCAAGATAACCTATCTCTTATTTTTTGTCGTTTTTGGGTTTTTTATTTATCTTGGGGGTTTTTATCTTGGTTGGTTTCCTAATGTGAGATGGAAATTCTAAAAGACAAGTATGGATATAAATGTTCAAGGCAATGATGTCCTTTATAATGATTTCCAAAACTTCAAACTTCAAAAGGGTTTTAAAACATGCAATGACAAAATTAATTCCTAAAAGAAAATGAAAATGTGCCACTACACTAGTCAAAAAAACAGTGAACTATTGATCATGAAACCCATTACCCTTGCTGCTGTCTAAATAAAAAAGAAAATGTGCTCAAAGAAATCCAAGAATTGCAAGCAAAGTAAAGCTAAAATCAAATTACATCAACTCATATTCTGACCCCTCACCATTAGTCTCGCTATGGCTTTCGGAGGTAATCATAAACAACTTGAGCAATTTGATATCTAATTTGCAGAAAAATAAACTAATATCAAATTACACACTCATACTTCAATCCCTCACCATTAGTCTCGCTATGGCTTTCGGAGGTAACTGATAATGACATGAGCAATTTAATATCTAACTTGCAGAAAAATAACTAATATCAAACTACACACTCATACTTCAATCCCTCACCATTAGTCTCGCTATGGCTTTCGAAGGTAACTGATAATGACATGAGTAATTTAATATCTAATCTAACTAATAAAGCAAATGTACAAAACTGAAATAAATAAAATAGTGCTAGAATTAAAAGCTAAGAAAAATAAATCAGCAGAAGGACAAGACTGATTCCATGTCATTAGTCATTGTAAAACTATGTGCAAATGCCCGGGCTGCCTACTATAATCTGGAACAAAGACACTGATCAGTTAACAGCGGTATAAAGCATGAAAAATTATGGACAGAAATAAAACGTTAATACCATAAGAGATGTAATATATACACGTGAATAACTATGGCATAATGAACGTAAGGAAATAAAGCATGAAACTATACAGCAATAAACAAAACCTCGGTGTGTGCAGGGGCCCTCTGCACAATCCTCGGGAAATAGCTATCAACCACGAATTATGCTTATGAACAGAGTCTTCTCATGTATTCAAAACATAATCATAACAAGGAAATAATGTCACGGCACAGTGGGCTTTCTTTTCAGCAAAATTACATTATAGAAGCTAGCTACTATGCGTATGAGAACGCATTATTTATAATAGAGGATGACATAACTACTTTCCTACAATCTGCGCTGATAAAAGACACGTGAGCAACCACGTCCAGAAATCTAGCATTATGGCTGCTGTGAAGATTAAATCTATGGAGGGTGGTCGTTGGATTCGGCTTATGGAGCAGTTCACAGGTGTTGATATGTCCCCTGAGATTTAGGAACGGCCACCCAAGTCTTCACGTTGTGAAAAAAGGAGTTCTGTCACCGTAGGACTCTTAGGTTGACCACCGCTTGACTACCTTTGACCACGACCTTCTTTGGTGAATTCGACTGAGCCAATAGGACTCGGTCCATATCCATGGCATTTCCAACTTGCACATGTGGCTTGATTTGCCTGAAGACACCTGCAATATAGAATTTAACAAAATGGCTGCGGAAAGTTGAAGCAGCTGCGGAAAGTGACAAGATTCCGCAGCTCAATGAGCAAAATTCTAATTCAAACAGAAGACACAAAACATAGTTAAAAACCACTTTAAATGCTCTTTTATGATTAATATGCAATGGTGTTGATGACTTAGGAGGTCCAGGTAAATGGAAAAAGTCTAGAAAGGTGTATAGGAAAGATTCAAGTTTGGGACTCAACAGCAGTCAGCAGAGCTGCATTGTTTTCAGTGATTAGCACTCTCCCGGAGTACATCGATGGGGCTTACAACATATCTTGCCCACTTTGGCCCATTACAGAGAGAGGGGCTTCCTTCTACAGGTATCTTTCATTGGCAGACAGGGCAGAGCAGTGGGAGTCTATTACGGGCTAGCAACAACACTCTAGGCATGTTTCATATGCAGTTGTTGCTACATCGGATTCTTCTTCTAGGATGGACTAGTGGGAGATCATGAGTTGGTACCCTCTTGATGGTACGGTATTTTTTGTGGGGAGCACAGCAGAGCAAGGGCCCTTAGACATAGCAGATTTTACAGATTCTAGTTGGCAGGAGGGCACCGGTTGGCGTTACTTCAGGACTCCTTCTCGATTTCAGGAGAGAAAGATCAGCATGGGATTGAGTCAAGACTTGGATTGGAGAAAGGTGATGAGTTGGTATGCAGTTGGTGGGGCAGCATATGTAGTTACAAGTACAACACAGCAGGAGCCTGGGAGCATTGATGCTTGTTGGTGGTATTCACCTCTAAGAGCATCAACTATAGCTAGAGACAGTGCACAGCCTAAGCCGTGGGACTTGGGTGATGATTGGCCATGGTGGCATTGGGATCTGGGAGGATTGTTTGTTGACTGGGACAGAGAGAGATCAGTTTGGGATCCCGGCATTGAGGGGTCTATTCCGAGAGGTTTGACACAGGTGCATAGTAGCACCCAGAGGTTGTTATGGGATCTAGATATTGGGTCTGAGATGCGGCGGGCCAACAGAGTGGCCCACATATTTTGATTGCTTGAGGGCAAGCAATCTTGGGGTGGGAGGTCTGTAATATTCCAATTTTTGGTATCACCCATGACAGGGCTAGGAGGGACTTCTAGAGTTAGGAGTAGATAGGTCACATGTACAGATTGGTGCTATCAGTGGGCTCAGGAGCATTTCAGAGGAGTTTTGAGGAGTTTTCATGATGTTCGGAGGCATTCGCTTGATATACTCCATCATCCGAGCATTTTGGCTTTCGTTTCGATACATTCCGATAACTTTCAGAATTTTGAGTTATTTATGGGCTTAACTCAGTTGATTATGCTCAAGGTGGCATTCTGGGAGGAATACACGATGGAACACCTTAGTGTAATAGCTCATTGGAACCGAGACGAGGATACCTACATGATGGGATATTTAGACATAGGTTTCAGTGACCGGAGGAGGCGTGGTAGCCAATTTACCATTTTCTGCATTAAAAAGGAATATTTTAATAAATGGAAAAGTGCTCCATGAATAAAATAATAATAAAATAATGCTCTAGAAGGCTCCAAGGGATCTATAAAAGAAAGGGAGGAGGCAATTTGGAGATATCTTTGGAGTAGATCATTTTCTTGTGTATGAGAGGTTTGAGAACTTGGATTCTCTACTTCAACCGTAGCCCCGGGACGGAAACCCTCGGGTGATTTGTGAGTTTTGGACGGAAACCAAATACTCTTGAGGAGACTTCACTTAGGAGTTTCACAGAGCTTCAGAGATTGATGTGAGGATCATTCAGATCTTCAACTTGAGCTTCATCATCTTCAGTGGATTCAATGGTAGATGTTTTCGGAGAGAGAGCGTAGCAGTTCAGTTTTTGGAGGCCAGCGTCGTTTAGCAGTGCAGCAGATTGTATTGTTGGCCAATTTTCTATCTCAGCACTTTCTGGGTCAGATCTATATGTAAACCCCTCTTATTATTTATAATAAAAGCTGATATTTCTCATGTTATATGTGGTATTCGATTGCAGTACTTATGTGTTTAATTTTACATGGCAATCTTCTGTAAGTAAATGTTGATTTTGCGGCATTTTGTGGAGTTTATTTATTTATCTGCATTTTTAGTAAAAATATCCCCTCTGGGACATTACAATTTCTTAGGGGAAGGCAAATGAGGAGGGTCTGTTTGAGGGAATAATTTATGTGAAGAAGATGAAACAAGGTTAGTGGAGGGCAATGGAGGTGTATGAGGAGGATATTGAGGAGATGATGGCATGTTTTGTAGAGGGATGGAGGGTGAAGTTGTGAAATCATCATGGGTGATAAAAACCTCCCAGGGAATGCATTGTTGTTCTAGCTAGTATGAGACAATTACTTTGATGAGGGAATGGCGAAAGAGGCTTGACATTTGTTGGGATGGAGGTCATTTTTTCATGATGGAGGACATTTTCTCAATGCTTTTGCGAAGGTAGTAGGGTATGTGTAGTAGCTTAGTTCTAGTGAAATGCATGAGGAGTCTAATATGATAAGAATACTCTGGAGAACCTACCTTCATAGGTGAATTATTTCATGATAATATTTATGAGGGAATATCTATCAAATAGATGAGAAAAAGGGAAAATGGTTTTACAGTCAGCTTGACAACTAGGTTTCAAGAATGGATGATAATGGCTTAAGTCAAGATGCTTCTGTTTAAACCACCTTTCTCCTATGCGAAGTATTTCTATGGCCTCAGAGATGGCCCTGGTGGTTAACTCAAATCTTACCCCCGCTAGATGTACTTTATGCCTATCAAGCCTCAAGGAAAATAACTTGGTCAACTGAGGGTGACTTTTGATTTCTTGCACTTTGTTACAGAACTCATAGCACCCTAACTCTTGGAAAGAATAAAATGGGAGTCTGTAATTTCTGCAGTGCTTATGGATTCAAACCTATTGGGCTTCCCTCCTTTCTTATACTATTTTCTTGGTCTTTGAGCCTCATTATTTAGGTCAACACTCTCCTCTTTAGACATGGTGTTTTCTTCACCCCTCCCTCAAACTCTTTAAACATAAAGGAAATTTGCTTTGTGAAATTACGAGGAAAATTTTTTAAGGATATATTGAGCTTCCAAACAAGGCTAGGAGACTAGCAGAGAATAGGTTAGGCTTTCTTTTCAGTTTTCCTTCAAGCTTTCTTTGACACAAATTTGGGTCTACTTGGCACCTTTATCATTTAAAAAATCATGAGGAGATGATAATTTTAGGAAGAATACCTTTAAAATTTTATTCCATATCAAAAAGATGCAAATTCTGAGCTCTTCGAGCAAATTTGGCGCTTCTGTAGGCTTTCTGGGCAGTGTTGCATTTTTACGCCAAGAGCACAACACCCTGGGCAGGCTTGAATGAAAACGGGTTCAGCGTTGCATGCCCATTGCAGGGGCACAGTGTCATTGGCCCGGGTGGGGCTGAACGCAGCGTTGGGTGATATATGCAGTGGTGAATGCGCAGCACCCGGGTGTTGGGCCACCTCGAACGTGGAGTCGGGCGATAGAGAGTATGGTAGGAGCGCAGCGTCATGGGAACGGCTACACAAGGTTTTGAGCGTCGGTTAGGCGGACACTCCTGCACGCCGAGCGAGACTGGAAAAGCAAAGCGCCCACCTACAAGCATGCAATGCTAAGAAGAAATTTTCACTGGTGGTAGCTACAAGCGTGTAGCATCCATCTACAGGAGCGCAACACCTAAAGATTTTTGCCCGAGGATGCGCGGAAAACAAAAATTCTTCACTTTGACTTGCAAAATTTTAAATGAGGGGAAAAAAGGAGCTGTTATAGTATTTATAACATTATTTTGAAATAATTAAACTCTAAAACCCTCTTTCTAAAGTCCCCTTTGCACTTATTTCTTTTTGCATCCTTTCCCCTTGCCAATGCATTTTTACTGTTCTTTTCACTAATGTTTCTTTTTGCAACTGGTTAGTTTATGGGACCCCTGATGATACCCTACTTTGTCATGATGAAAAATCATTTTTTCCTTCCATATCCTTGAAACAAACCTTTGAATTTTCCTTTGTGCAATTTTAACTATCAAATTTGACTTTTTGTTTCTTTAGTGCAATGGCACACAGTGCCCCAAAATCTCTTTCTTTGGCATTTAGACCTCTGAATTTGTCTTTTGATCCAGTGGAGTTTGTGTCTTTTTAACCAATCTTGGAAAATACTTAGGAATCCTCTACTGTTGATGAATGAGGTTTTCTTTGCCACTTATCATGCCTATTTGCTCATTATCCCAATTTTGAGCTTTCAGGGATATCCAGTAAGACAAACAAGGCTGTCTTAAGAGTTTTTCTTTTAAAAAGGAATATATATTTGAATTCACTTCTAATGCCCAATAAAGTCTGCAATGCTTACTTGGCGGGCTGGAGGAAATATTTAGCCTTTGTAGCCCAAATATTTTTTCACTGTTTGGTCACAATAGTCATATATTTTCATTTTCAACCAAAACACACCTACTGATTTCTTCATGAGTGTGATTGTATTTCTTGATGTTGGTCTTAGTCTTTACCTTTAATTTATGGCTCATTTGATAAATTTTTGGTCTTGTTGCAGGAATGTGGCAAAGGGCAGTTGTCCCTTTACCAGCTTCATGATTGAGGCAAAAATCCTTCCCAATGAGCTCTTTGCTATAATGTGCCATGTTGCTCATATGCCAATGTCCTTTTGAAATTTACACAGACCTTTTGATGAGCAATAATTTTACCAATTATTACGAGCTCTTGATCTTCTTTGTAGCCTCTAGCTTATTTTACCTTTTTATCAACTACAAATGACTTCATGAACTCTCTTAGGTGTCTTTCTTTGCATATTTTTTTATTTAGACTAATCTTCAAGGCATTCCTACAGAAATGCTTGGATATGACAGTCTATTCCTTTGAAAATTTTCTGATGGATCAAGAGGGTGCCTTTGGAGGTTGCTTAAGTACATATTCATATATTGATAAACCTCAACTCTGTTTTCTCTTGAATTTACCTTTGAATTCCTATGGAAGTAATGGAATGAGAACCATGATAGTGCAATGACTTAAGAAAACCATATTTGACTTATTTGCAAGGTTTTAGAATGGGTTTCGGACTGAAAGTTCGAATCAG
Source organism: Pinus albicaulis (assembly GCA_034641835.2). Taxonomy (NCBI): domain Eukaryota; kingdom Viridiplantae; phylum Streptophyta; class Pinopsida; order Pinales; family Pinaceae; genus Pinus; species Pinus albicaulis. Next base: position 1,469,387,564 of record CM076581.1, read on the forward strand.
GGTTTTTAATGAAGATACAGGGTTTCGACACTCCACTTATGCACCACCATCCTAGACAACTAGAAAATTTTTCTTTTCTTCAAAGGGTTTTTTAGAAAGGACCTTTGAAAGCACCATTGCTTGAGGTACATGGTAAATAGGGGAAAATGTTTGGTTGACTTGGCGAGACAAGGGGTGTTGGCTCGAGGGGTCCTGACCCAGGTTCGATGTGCAAGGTTTTCCAAAAAACCCCTATACTACTAGCCCTTTCGTCAGTGACCTGATTTCGTAGGTCAAGTCTCACCCGAAGTAGTATGGGTGGGTGCTAGAACCAAGTTTCCGCACCCTGAGAAAGGATGGGTAAAGCAAGCAAAGCTGTGCTAGGTCCTGTAATTCTCGATTACCTTGTTTTGCGTAGGGTTAATTAAGGCTCTATTTGCATCCACATGCTATAGATCTATAGTTATATTATTGTTATAACATCAACACAGCAATATATAAACAGAACATAACAGATCTAGATCCAAGAACACAGTATACAGATCTTTCGCAGCTTAGGGACAGAAAACGCACGATACAACAATTATCAGTAATTCACATAAAAGTACTCATAGATTTAGTTCTCTAAAAATATTTTGCATTCATTCATTCATAAATTCTTCCTTAAAATTCCCTTCCCAACCTGTGGACACAACAGCAGGGTCTGCACAAAGCTGGACTTGGATCTCTGCGCACACAAGCAGTAGGAGTCTGTTCCCCAAAACCCAAACAGATAACTTAAATCACAATTTTCATCAATAGCTCATCATTTCTTATCCTTTACAATACAAAATGCATCTCTATTTATAACAATCTAGCCTAGACTTTCCTATGGTTCGCAACCCATGGTTTTCGGACCCCTAGTTTACCCTTTCACCCATTACAATTCTTTTGGGGCTTTGACCCGCCCTAAAAACCCTACACTAGACTAAATATAATAAAAAATATGAAAAATGGACTAGTTTCACAGCTTGTTAGGAGACCCCGTTCCAACAGGCCCCCAAAAAAATCTTGTGACTCGTCCCGAGTCACTGCAGTGGTGCGACCTCTATTTACGCGCGCACGATAGCCAGAGCAAATACGAGCGGAGGGAGCACTTCTGTAGCCGCAATAACCCTTTCTAACAGCTGGTGGAGGCACATAATGGTGGACTGAGCATCTTCAGTGAGGTGGAGTGTGGTGTCGGCCCATGGTTTCAATCATTTTCAGATGACATGTTTGTTGTGGCGAAGGTTTTCAAGCTTATCCAAGATGGCTAGACGCTATGCGGAGGTGGTGGAGGCTCTAACTTGATCCAGAGTAGCTTCCGCCTGCTGTAATTCCTTCTGGATATGCTGAAGCATAGGATGGTGCTAGATGGCCATCCATAGTTGGGTAGATGTTTTGACCAATTGTGCGCCTCGCGTCAGCGGCTCTTGAATAATATGCATTGCCTTTGTGACCACTGCAATCTACTAGTCTCGTACTTCCTGAGGTATGTCATTCTACTGTTGCATGGCTTGGTCACGGTGGAAAACTTCGCGCTACACTCTGGTGTTCATTCCTTGTAGCTCGGTGCGAGATAGCTGCGCTAAATCGATTTGAATGTCCCCAATAGTTGGATTAGGAGCCTTGAATAGGGAAATTAAAGGGAGGAAACACACATTGCTTCTATTGGGTAGTACTCTAGAGTTGCAGAGAAGTAGTAGCATGTCCCTGTATCGCAGCATTTCGTCTGTGCGTGGCTTGCAGACAATCCTTTCTGCCGAAAGCCAGTGCTCACCTCTGTGACTGCACTCATCATTCTGAGGCTCTCTGGCTGGGTCCATCTTAGCAGTAAGAAAACAGGCAACCCAGAGAATGTTAATGAGCGCAAAAAATAGTATGTAGATAGCAGGAGCATGTTGAAGGTTGAATAAATAGCCTCGTGCGAAGTGATCCAGCTAACTGCACACTGTCCGGAGTTATTTAATGGTGGAGTAGCCCATTCGTGAGACTGACCATCGATTAGGTGGATCAATCTTACCATAAATAGCTGCATTGATGATCTGCTACCAATTTTTTGTACTTGTAATATTCCATTCTTATCAAATCAGGATGTGATGACGAGTGTCCTTCATGCCTGACGTCGTTTCCATGGAATGTCAAACCATGGATGACGCCTGCATGTCGTTCGCATAACTTGAATGAAGGTCGATGCGAGGTGTGTCTGCAAGTTGGCCATTAGTCTTTTTGAACCGTGCGCTTTGCCCTTGGTCAGGACATCCCTGCATGATAGGGCTGCATCACGCATCCTCATGCCATTTATTACTTGAGGTGTCTGCAAATTCTTCAAATTACATGTGGGTCCAGGCAGGTCTGTAACCCAACACATGCCTAGGTCAGCGGTACCCTGGAAAGCCTGTCCGTGCAAGGTTTGATCGCACCCTTGAGTTTTGTATGTCAGTAAGTATCCACATAGGTCGACTGACCTCAGGGTCCATCTGGCAACTAGGGTCCCTATGCACAGGATCACCCTTCTCCAATACTTCTCCTAAGTGAATAATACTGGTCCTTGCGTAGGTGCTCTATGCAGTGTTAGTGACAGTGCCACTATCCTACATTCTGTAGGAATCTTAGGTTCAACCATCTTCTGACTATCATCTGCGTCCTCCTGGCAGGGCAGGTTTCTTTCCATGGTAGATATGTGACGAAAATTCCTGACAGTGTGAAGAAATTGAAGCGCCGAAACCTCGTGCAATCGGCCTTGCCAATTTTCCAGCTCCTCATCAGAGTCAGAAAAACATTCGCTATCCTTTTCCCAACAGAGCATTCCTTCATCCATGAGGTTAAACCGATCTTCATCCTGTGCAGTTAATTTATAAATGTGACCTAATTCCTCCTCCTCATAGGCTGGCTCTATATACCGCGTACATTCTGTTGGATCTAGTGGTACTATGACATGTGTACCTTCGCTTTCAAACACCATGTTGCGCTTCTTGAGATTGATGACACCCCCCATGTCAATTGCCTAGTCTAGTCCAAGGAGCACAGGGTAGGGATCCGCATCTTCCACAATTTATATGGCTTCAAAGTCAGCTAGGACCCTTACCCCTGCGATGTCAACCATGAATTTTGGTAACCTCCCTAGAGGGATGATTTTTTGTTGATTGGCCATTCGCAGCTGGATAGTGGACCATTCTAATTTAGGCACTCCCATTCGTTGCCATGTTTGTTTTGGTAATACATTTGCATCTGACCCTAGATCTAAGATAACCTGATCCATCTCATAGTCACCAATTTGCGCAGTCAATTGCATCTCTCTCCCAGTGCGCTTCTTATAGTTGTATAGTTTGTGTACATCCTTGGTTTCAGGGATCAAATTGGACCGAGTTGCGCAGGTATTTAGTAGTGCTTGGAAATTTCCTACAGCCTGTGGATTTTAAAGTAGCTTCAGAAGTGCCTTCAAAAAGGGCTCAACCCCTTCCTTTGTTTGAGGTTGCGTTGACGACTGCGTGGGGACTGCCAGTGGTGTTTTTTCTTCTCGGGAGGCAAGCTCCTCTTTTGCTCCTTAGGTGACCAGCCTACTTCATGTTATGACTTTTACATAGGGATTCACCTTTCTTAGCTTGGTTTTAACTCTTTGTATGTTTTGCATAGGGGTGGGCTAATTTTCCTGCATCTTGGCTATTAAAATTGGGTAGTCCTCTACCTCATGTTCCAACTGCCTACAATATTTGCACAATGGCCTGGTGGGATTTGGGCATTCTCTGGAAAAGTGCCCTATTTATCCACAGTTATAACAGATTAGCTGCCTACGTCCTCTCCCTATGCTTCCTCCCCGACCTCCTCTGCCTTGGGCCGGTGATCCTCCAAAGTGCGCAAAAAGTCTTGGCGACGCAGGGTCCGATTGCACCCTATATAAGTTCCCATGATCCATCATTAAGTCATAAGTACCACAGTTTTGCTCATCATGTCCCACCGATCGGCAAAATCGGCACCATTGTTGCTTTAGTTCTAGGACATATGCACCTAGCCAAGGGCAATGGTTTGTATCATGTAGTCCTGCTACTTGAAAATCATCACACGATAGCGTAGGTCCGCTTGAACTTGGTCGTAACAGGATGAGTTCCCTACTTGCCCATGGGCGTACCAGACTAGGTCCTCCTACTTACATGTAATCTGTTAGCAGAGGGCAATGATCCTTCATATGGCCAGACACCCGGCATCGTATGCACCAGAGATCTGCACAACCATCCTTTCCCTGCTCTTTTCGCAGGTTCTGTATCTCCATATTCATAGCCCCAAGTTGTTCCTAGATTTGTTGTACCCCTGCGGATGTATCCTCTCGGGGGGTAGCCTCTAGTTTCATAGCGACTTCCATAGCCTTCTCCTGCGACTCAAAGGTCTGATGACTCATTGGCGTGTGCTGGTGAGGTAAGAACATAGCGATGAAACATTATGTATGTTGTCTATCATCATATTCGAATCCTTCTTCCCTGATTGCTTTCTTCAGTCGTCGATCAGCCTCCGATACTGACTCAGACGCACCTTGTTTGAAGAAATTTATGTTTGCTACCAACTGGGAATAATATTTCGGCTTCCTAAACTGGTGCTTCAAATCGTCATTGATATCTTGAATAGATGCACTCCCATTCTAGGCAATATACTACATATAACAATCCAGGGCCCGGTCCTCAAAGGCCAATGACAGTTGCGCCCTTTTTACCATATCACTTGCCACATTCTGCACAGTCCATAAAGAGTCTGCAACGAACTAAAACTGGTCCGTATCCTCATCCCCCACCCCCTTGAAGGTAGGTAGTTTCAGATGCACAACCATATCACTATCTGGGGGGGTGGTGGTATAGGCGAATTCTTACCTTTGCGCAGCCTCAGTGGTGATGTAGCCGGGGGATCTTACACAGCTGGTTCCTGCAACAGAATGTAGGTGGATCTTCATCCGTCAAGGTTGGTCCGATAGTATTTACCACTATGTGTCACGCTCCCGTCTAGATCCGAGGTCATTCAGTCAGTATGACTACACATAATGCTCTTTTCGCACAATAATTTCTTGATCATCAACGGTAACATCCTAAAAAATTTGCCTCGAAATCCTTTGAAGAATCGTCGTTCAGCCTTAGAGTATGATACAAACTGATCAATGGAAAATTCCTTCACAAATCCTCCTAGCACAATATCCACCCAGTGATCCACTGTGCGTGTGATAGTATTATCAATTTTTTCTAGTTTCTCAAGCAGCTCTGGGGTCCACTGAGTGACTCACTCATCCTTCTAGCACTTCTTGAATTCCACAAGTATATCCATCCACTCCTGGAGTTCAATCGCAAAGGTTACATAGAATATTGTGTAGCTTTTAGTAAGATTGTACCTATTTTGCCACCTTTCTACTGTTAACTTTTCACTACGATTTTCTTTTACTGCAAACTCTTGGATCTATCTTTCGAACCAGTCTTTGATATATTTTCTTTCAGGCTTCCAGTATTCTCTTGTCATTACTCGATTCCTCTCTCAAACTTCTTGAGGTCCCGACAATGGAACCATTTGTTGGCTCGAGGGGTCCTGACCCAGGTTCAGTGTGCAAGGTTTGCCAACAAACCCCTATACTATTGGCCCTTTCGGTAGTGACTTGATTTCACAGGTCAAAGTCTCACCTGAAGTAGTATGGGTGGGTGTTGGAACCAGGTTTCCGCACCCTAAGAAAGGATGCGTAAAGAAGTCAGAGCTGTGCTAGGTCCTGTAATCCCCAATTACCTTGTTCTATGCAGGGTTAATTAAGTCTCTATTTGCATCCACGTGCACTAGATCTATATTTATATGCTTGTTATAACATCAACAAAACAATACATAAATAGAACATAACAAATCTAGATCCAAGAATGCATTATACAGATATTTCGCAGCTTAAGGATAGAAAACACATGGCACAACAATTATCAGTAATTCACATAAAAGTACTCACAGATTCAATTCTCTAACAATATTTCGCATTCATTCATTCATCAATTCTTCCTTAAAATTCCCTTCCCAACTTGCGCACATAGCAAAAGGGTTCACACATAGCTGGACTTGGATCTTCGCGCACACAACCAACAAGAGTCTGTTCCCCAAAACCCAAATAGATAGCTTAAATCACAATTCTCATCAATAGCTCATCATTTCTTATCCTTTCTTATCCTTTACCCTTTCACCTATTACAATGCTTTCGGGGCTTTGACCTGCCCCAAAACCCCTCCTATAGACTAAATATAATAAAAAATATAAAAAATGGACCAGTTTCACAGCTTGTTAGGAGACCCTATTCCAACAAGGGGTGAGAAATAGGAGGCTTAGGCAAAATGAGACAGAGGGTTATAGGCAAGGGTGACAAATATAGAGAGAGTGAGGGACACCAGTCCAGGATGGGATTTTATCTGGATAAATAGATTGGCCATGCTTGAACAGAGAGGGGGGTTAATGGAAATTTTCTCTTTGAGGAGATTTCTAGAAGACAATGATTCTTGAAATTTTATTTCTATAAATCTGAGACAAAGCATTTAGTCATCTAAAATAGGTGAAAATTACTGATGACTAACAAAATCCTTCCATATAACCAAGTTCTCCCTAACCACCATGTTTCTCAGCCTCCTCTCCTTGGTCTAAAAAATGAGATTCGATGTAAAAACGAAATGCCCCTCATCATCTAACATATGCAGCTCTACTGCTGCTATAACCTAATGCCCCAATGCCTTCAGGCATGAGACATGGAATATGTTGTGGATCTAACTCTCAGAAGACAACTACAGCTCATAAGATACCTCACCGACTCTCCTCACCATCGGATAAGGTCCATACAATCGTGGTCACAATTTTTCTACACCATTTTTCTTGAGTGAAGAATTATTGTATGGTTGCAAATGAAAGTAGGCCATGTATCCTACCTCAAACTCCATATCCACCATGTGCTTATCAGCATATATATTTTGTTGATTTTGGGCCACCTACAAATTTTTCTTAAGAGCTTGGAGAATATTCTAGCTCTCTTGAACCTAGTCTTTGGCCCTAGGGGCCCTACTGTCTCCAAAAATCTTATCATAAAAATTAAGTGCATTGTATCCATAAAGAGTCTAGGAAGGGGACATACCAGTAGAAATTTAATAAGTCTTGTTGTAGCAAAAATCCCCCAGGTGCATCCATTTGACCCATGCTCTCTGTTGTCCTGTCACATAGTTTCATAGGTACCCCTAAAACCATTTTTTCACAACCTTGGTCTACACATCTGTTTGGAGATGATAGTTAGTGTTGGGTGCAAGCTTAGCCACAACCAACCAAAAAATATCCCGCCAAAAAGACCTCGTAAACTTGTTTTCCCTGTTACTCACTATAGTCTTGGGAAGGTCATGTAACCAGAACACCTCCTGGAAAAAAAACTCAACTTCCTATTTGGAATGGGAAGAATCTGCATCAAACCAACTATATGAGAGAGTTCCACATTATTCCTCTGGAAATCTATGTACTCTCTCACATGCCTTATAACATCTCCCTTGAGATCGCTCCAAGAAAATATCTCCCTGACATTGTGATATGTATTGATAAAAATGGGGTGACTTCCTAGTGGAGAATCATGTGCTACCTACATGACCCTCTCCTTTAGTTGTGATCTTGGGACAAAATAGATCTGATCCTCATAAAATATCACATCATCCATCACTCAAAATCGGTCATCTTGGTGTACACCATCCAAGATATCACAAGCCTGCATGTCCCTGGAATACTCAACCAACAATTGAGCCTTCCAATACTGCATGACATCTACCACTGACAACACTACTCGTCTGTGTGAAAGGGCATCAACTACTGAATTTTTTTTTCCTTTCACGTACTAAATCTCAAAATTGCAAGCTTCAATCTTACTCACCCACTTCTGCTACCTCTCCTTCAGTGACTATGGCTCAAGGAATAATCAAATAGTGTTGGAATCTGTCTTTACCTTGAACTGGCTACCCACTAGATATTATCTAAATTTTTCTAGTGCATGCATCACAACTAGCATATCCTTATCATATACTAAATATATCCTCTCATGAGGCAGCAAAATCCTGCTCTCAAACGAAATGGGACGACCTCCCTGTGTCAAAATGGCACCAACATCGTCACCGAAAGCATCACACTCCAACACAAAGGGTCATTTGAAATCTGGTAAGGCTAAGACTGGGCAGCTGCTCATGACCCTCTTAAGCCTCTCAAATTATTCCTCTGCCATTTTTTTCCACTAAAAATTTCCCCTATTTTTAAAATCTGTAATAGGTTCTGCAAACTGTGAAATCCCCTCACAAATCTCCTGTGATAGGTGAAAATACCCTGGAATCCCCTCAGCTCCATCACATTCTTTGGTGTGGCCCAATCTAGTATGGCTCGAATCTTCTCCTGATCTACCTTCACACCATATTCTCCTATCACATGCCCAAGGTGCAACATCTCAATCAGTCCAAATCATATTTGGACATCTTCGCATACAACTAATACTCCTCCAGTATGTGTAGCACTTCCTCCAAGTGTTGGAGGTGCTCCTCCCATGTATGACTATAAATGAGTATGTCATAAAAAAAACTAAGACAAAGTGTCTCAGATATCCACTGAAAACATGGTTCATACAATACTGGAAGGTAGTGGGGTCGTTGGTTAGCCTAAAGGGCATAAAAAAAAACTCAAAATGTCCATAGTGACAATGGAAATTAGTCTTTCAAATATCCTTCTCCCTCACGCCTATATGGTGGTACCCAAAATGCAAATATATCTTAGAGAAGTATTTAGCTCCTCTAAGCTCATCCATTAGCTCATATATGTGGGGAATGGGATACCTATTCTTCATAGTCTTCTTATTAAGAGCCCGATATTCTATGCACATGCAGAGTGTCCCATCCTCCTTCCTCACCAGCACCATGAAAGAAGCAAAGGGACTATAGCTAGGTCTGATGTGTCCCAATCTCAATAGCTCCTAAATGGCATGCTCTATCTCATCGTTATAGGCCTTGGGATACCTATAAGGTGTGGTGATGACTACATTCACACCCTCCTCTAGATCAATAGTGTGTTCGAGTCCCCAGTTTGGTGGTATCCCTAGCGAAACATCTCAAAAAAAACCCCTAATGTCACTCCAAAAAAACTAGTATATCTAGGTGCGTAGCCTTGGCCCATGACCTAGTCTCTAAAATGTATAACTCAACTACCCACTCAACATCTCCATGCTGCAAATCGACATCCATCCCATGAGCTGAAAATGTTTGAGGTGGATAAGAGTGTATCCCCCTCAACAACACCGACCTAACATCAAGCTCCTTGAAATCCATCTCCAGCTACTTCCAGTAAGTGGTGACCTCCCCCAGTGTGTACAACCACTAGACTCCCAACATCACATTGGTATTTGAGATATCAACCATAAATAAATGACTAGTGAGTGAGTAATTCCCCATTTTAAAAGTTAATCCATGGACATAACTTGTACACTGCATGGTTCGATCTCCTGGTACCAAAACTGAAAACCCCTCAAACGTGTTTGTATGGATTCCCCTTAATGGTCCCCCTGATCCTGAGTGTTAGGTACTTCGGCACACCCTGAAGTGAAATAAGAACTCCTCCTATTGGGGCAAATGGTCCTCCTCCATATGGGGGTGGTGGCGGTCCTCCTACTCCTCATGGGCCTCCCTCATCCCTCGGCTCCTCCACTATCTTGGTCTCCTCCTCCTCTAGCTCACTATCTAAGAACACCTCAATGAAATCTTCCTTTCCCTTGGTGTAGGTTTTCCCTAGTTCCCAAGACTCCTTGAATGTGAAATACAAACTCCTCCTCCTGAGTTTCCTCAATGTATCATCACCCAACTGACCACGCCCTCCATCTCTATGTGGTGGCCTCGTATCTTTGTTCCCCTATGGGGTTGTGGGTCTCATAAGAACAAAAATCCTATTCTTGGACACTACGTCAATCATATCCTAAGCATGAGAGATCCAACAGCAATGTGGGCTTATAGGCCCTCACCCATCCCCATAGTGGCTCAACAAGCCCCTCCACAAACAACATGATCACCCAACTCTTGGAAATATCTATCACCATCATGACTAGCCTTTGAAACTCGGTGATGAAGGCCTTTTCACTGCTAGTCTATCTAAAACAGGATAGCTCCCTGAAGTGCAGCTCCATATCCTTTCTCTCAAACCTCTCCAACAACCTCTAGGTGAACTCTTGGTATGATGTGATGTGGATGTGTCCTAGTGTGATCAACCCATGGTACCACCACTCCTCGACATCCCCCCCAAGTGAAGGGTGGAAAATAAAATGGAATTTGCTTCCTTCATGGGATTCAGGTGAAAATAGGTGTCCAACATTTTTATCCATGCTCGCGTTTAACTCTTCGCTCACCCATCAAAATTTAGGAGTGTGACTTTCTCTGCTAATATTTCTATCTCCTGGTTGGATGATCCTCCTCTGAAATGGTTCCCAGACCCCATGGTACACCTCTAATTTAGGTGAATTAATTCACTAACAGACATCAAACTGCTTGATTTAGACATCCAATCCCTCATACTCATCGATGCGTAATGAAATTGAATGTACTAGATCTGTAAATGGATTTGGCTCCCTCTCAGGCTTTGACTCCTCTACAAAGTGTGGCATCAATGTTCTACCAGACTTCCCACATTGTGGAGTGTGTGGGAGCTAGAATGTACGATTTCCTCTCTCTATGGAACCTCCATCACCTTGAAGCTTTGCTACTCCATCTGGCCTTCCACCCACATTCAATCCCATCACCTATTATATCATGTCCATCATGATCTACCCCTGTCTCATCATCTACTGATTTTCTCTCAGCAGCTCCTCAAAAATCTATTCCTCACCCCTCGGCCTGGGCTGCTCCTCCTCATCATGCTGGTCCATTCCTACTCTCATAGCTTCTATTTATTTGTCTGAAAATGGGCCTCGATTATCTTCTCTCCCATGGCCTCTACCTCTGCCTCTGCCATGACCTCTATGAAAAACTACTCCTTGGTATCTAAGTGGCATCACCTTCTCTTTTTACCCACTCTAGCAAAGAACATGTTCTGATACCACTATAATATTCCAAATAGAAAATTTACAGTGATAACAAAATACATGCCATAAATGCAACACATAATTTTATTTCAGTAAACACACAAATACATAAGAAATTGGACAATTTTATTAAATAATAATTTTGGAGTACAATAGAAGATGGAAGGAGTGCACCTGGGCTTGCACAAGGAAAGATACAAGCCTCAGGTGATCAACAAAAAATTTCCCAACTGCTGTAGAAATGTTTCACTCCAGAAAATTATGCTGGCCCTATGTTTGTACACTATTGGCTGACTTCAACTCCTAATTTTCCTCCTCAAAACTTCACAGGAAATTCTAGGAATTTGGGAAGGTGATCCTTTCCCAAAACCCAAAAAAACCCAGAAAGGGCTTCCCCAAATTATTACCCTCAAAATTGGACCCCTCACAACTTGAGCCCCCTCCAAATTCAATTTATGTTGCCCTCAAATAGACCTCCAATCAGTCCCCCAACACCTCAGCTCCAAGTTCCCTCCAAACCAACTCCCACAAGGGAGCCTCCTCTAATGATTGCACAATCTAGCGAAGGGCTCATGCAATTCCTATGATTGTTGGCTAAGAAATACGTAGAGGTTGATCCTCTGAGGCTGTTATGGCTGCTACATTATAGAAATGGATCTCCAATTACCTATATAGCTCCTTCGGTGAATCTCCTGGTAATTCCACTCCACACTAGCTAGATGGCTCAAACCACTGCACAAATGATACTCTGGACTATGCCACACTCTCCCCAGAAAAAATAGAACCTATAGGTTCTCATTCATTCAGACTCGAAGAAAGTAAATTTCCTTCCTTGGGTGGTACTTGAAGTCCATCGAATAAAGGTTGAGCTTCACTCCTTGGGAAGCTCTTGTGCTCGACAACACAATGTTGGCTCAACTAAGCATCTAAGGCACTACAATTTTCTCAATAGAAAAAATATGCCAAGGGCTCCACCAAACCTTCATTTTATATGTGTTGGGCATGCATTCCTTGTGGGTCCCTTCACGAATAAATTTTACCCAAAGGAATTTGAAATCCTTCCTCCACTAATGCATATTTCCTGTGGGTCCCATTTTCCACTAGAAATCAAATTTATTTGTTTTTCCCATGTTGCCCACCAAAATTTACTTTGAGTTAACTTAAATAAAAATTGGAAAATTTTAATTTCCCAAAGATTAGGAAAATTTAGGAAGGGAAATTACATCATACAAGGTCATGTTGGCATGCCCTAGAATGGTCAAGCCATGAAACAACCAATCATGTGGCTCTCCCTCCAAATGTAAGGTATTCATTTTGATGGCTTACATTTCAGTCATCCAGTTGAGCTAGAAGTAGGTATCTAGCTTCTCCACCCAATCTCGATTTATTCACTTGGTGGATCCATCATATGTGGGAAAATACATCTTCCCAATGGTACACTACAACTATGAACTCTACTTGTTAGATCCCCTGCTATTTTTACCTCTCTCATTCAACTTGAGCCAGTAGTAATCTTTGAAGGACAAAGCTTCTTTGAAATCCTCCCCCTTGGATTCCCATTCCCAAAAATAATCTCACATGGGCATCTGATCATCTAGCCCACCATGCTCACTAGGTGTTGAAGGTAAAAGTGTAGGCCACATGGTCCTAGTTGGCCCACTAAAATATAGTGAGTGAGTGGTTGGTGAATGGTGGTCATACTGTTGTGGGGCCCCTAAAGTCTCCCCAAATAGGAACTCATAATGGATGCTCTTGTCCCTATTATTTTTCTTGAGTTCCTCTGACATCTATTTCTTCCCTTTGGCTAAGTCATTTAGGGCCTTTAAGAGGCTATCAAATTTTTCCTCCTTACTCCTCCTCTCCCCCATATTTTCCACCACTACTTCCTTCATTGTTGTCTTAGTATCAGGTGCAATATCCAACTGCCATTCCCTGCTCTGGTACATATGCATCCAATAAGTAATGTTCTGCCTATCCTCCTCTTTCATAAGAAATATCTCCATGCCTGAGCTAATAATTGAGCTTTAATACCAATTTAATATACCTAATTAGGAAAACAATGATATACAAAGATAAATTATACATGCAAACAAAAAATTCAGAAATGTAAGTAAACACCCATGAGAAACAATTATATACAAAGAGAAATTATACTTGCAAACAAAAAATTCAGAAATGTAAGTAAACACCCATGAGATCACGAAAAAAACACCATCGAGCTAAGCCCTTTTATTATATTTTGGAGCAATAGTAAAATGGGTATGGAAGAAGTGGACTTGGGATTGCCTCAATGGAAAGCTAGATGAAGCCCAAGTTGGATAATACAACTTCCATATGAGAGAATGAATTGCCCCAATAATGCTTTGCACTTCCCTAGAGGAACTGCATTTTTTGCTATAAATGAATTGTTGAAAGAATGTTGAGAAACCAACTCCAAAAATAGAATAAAAGAGATATAAACGCCTTAGAAATAAGCCACTTTGAGGGGGAAACTTCCAATACATTACATGAATGAACAATTCTTGGATGATACAAATTACAAAACCTCCTTTCTATATATAGGAGTCCATGGGGCCACAATGTAATCCTAGTGGGGCCACAATGTTACCCTAGCCGACCTAACAATGATAATGTAAGGGCACAATAATAACAATATGGGGGTTACAGGGGTACAACAATAACAATAAGGGGGGCTACACTAACATAATAAGGGACTAGACTATTAATATAGGGGCTTAACATGCCCGTCTCCTTCAAACAAGTGTTGTCCTCAACGCTTGATTATTTCTTGATGCTTCTGTATAAAATTCTCATCCTCCCATGTGGAATATTCTATAGGAAAGTTATTCCACTTGTTGAGATACTTTGAAATTGATCATACTTGTCGAGTTCTTGTTTCTGTGACTGCTTCATAACTTCTTTCGATGTGATGTTGATCTTCTTGTTGTTTCATTAGATTCTGCACCAAAGTTAGGTTATCCTTTAAGAGTTGGAGAACTTGTTGATGCTCGATTTGATCTTCCACTAATTTATCATCCATATTAGCTATTATTTGATCCTTCAAACCATCCAACTTAGCCTCCATTTCTTCTTTTAAACCATCTATGTCAACTTCGGTTGCTCTTCATAAGATCGAAACTTGTTGCACTTGGTACCGTAATTTTGATATCTTATACTATAATTCTTCCTGTTCATGCGTCATAGTATATATTTTTGAGGGCTTAATGGGTATGGAATTATTTTTTGGAGGCATTATAGAACCCAAAAATGATGAAAATTCTAAAATATGCCCTTGGAATCACTTCAAACTGATCGAAACTTGTTGCACTTGGTACCATAATTTTGATATCTCATACTGTAATTCTTCCTCTTCATGCATCATAGTATAGATTTTTGAGGGCTTAATGGGTATGGAATTATTTTTTGGAGGCATTATAGAACCCCAAACTGATAAAAATTCTAAAATATGCCCTTGGAATCACTTCAAACTGCTTTTTCAAAAAACTGTTATGAAATTTTAGAAACCAAATACACACCTTTTTATTTTTTTTGATAAGCTCGATATTGAAACTGAATTATCTATGTGATTTTGGATCCTCAATAACTGAATTTTTCCCTAGCGTAGCCCTATGAATCTTATTTTGAATGCCATAGGTCTGACCTAATTTGGATTCTTAAAGATAAAGTTATGCCCAATATCCTACGATGACCTAATTATGGACTAGTTCAGTAGAGGGAACTTGTATGACTTTCCACGTGTCATTGTTTCCTCCTTCAGCTCTGAAATTGATATAGAAGAAACCAAATTCCGTGTACTTATGGCAACTTTTTACAGAATCTCAATCTGACGCTTAGAGAGAGAGTTATGATGTTTTTCCAACGGTCACCTCTTTGAGATGAAATTCGGGAGCCTGCAAAAATCATAACTTCCATAGATCATATCTCAAAAAATATTGAGAACCAAGATCTGAAATTTTTAAAGGAGGTTCTTTAGGATTTTTAATTTTCTCTGTGAACATTTCAGCTTCTGAAACCTCGTAGAAAAATATTTATATCGAAAATTCCGCGATGACCTGTTTAGGTTAAATTCAAGAGCTTGCAAAAAGCCCTAACTTCCACAGATCATATATCCGAAAATATTGCAAATCAAGATCTGAAATTTTGTGAGGTTGTTCCTCATGATTTTTTCTTCACACTCTAAAAATTTCATCTTCTGAAACTTTTTAGAAAAATTTTTATAACTAAAATTCCACGATGACCTGTTTGGAGCAGCGAAATCCTAGAATCCAAAGCTCTAATACCAAATGTTAAGAAACCAACTCCAAAAATAGAAGAAAAGAGATATCAATGCCTTAGAAATAAGCCACTTCGAGGGGGAACCTCCAATTCATTATATGAATGAAAAATTCTTGGATTATACAAATGAAAAAACCTCCTTTCTATATATAGGAGTCCATGGGGCCACAATGTAACCCTAGTCGACCTAACAATAATAATGTAAGGGCACAATAATAACAATATGGGGGTTACAGGGGTACGGAAATAAAAATAAGGGGGGATATACCAACATAATAAGGGAATACACTATTAATATAGGGACTTAACAAAGACCCACCTCTATTGCTTAGAAATTTTGCAAAATTAGCCTCAAGGTCCTCTCAATAAACCCACCAAAACCTAGAAAGGGTTTGGTCTAGTTCTTCCCACTGAAAATTGAACCCAAATACCACGTCCTCCTCCAAGTGGCTTGAAAATACGACTTGTCTGGAAATTTTTTGTAGAGGCCCTCCAATCATTCAACATTTTTTGAATTATTCTCTCTGTATGAATTCTTCAAATTCCTGGCACAATCGATCTCCCCAAACCCTCTCTTTAATATCCCATGTGTGCCCACAATTCATCTCTTGCGCAGGCCCTGGGTGAGAGGAATACGTCATACCTCAAGGAAGAAATATCTATCCCCAAAACTCCTCTCCAAGCTTTTTCTTCCCCTAGAGCAGCTATGCAAAATTTCTCCTGGTAAATGCCTCCTGAAAGAGTGTTGAAATAAGTGGCATGTGGTCCCTTCATGCGTCCTCCTAGAGCATTAAATTGGGTGAGTGAAATTATTGTACGTGTTCCTTGATGTCAACAAATATCCTTACCAAAATGGCACAATCTTACATTCCTAGGGTGGCACTCGTAAGCCAACGAAAGAAGGGTGATATCTCCGCTTGGAAACCTATGCATTGAACAACACTATGACCCAACTAAGAAACTCAAGAAACAAGAGAAATGTTTTATTGTAAAAAGAGCCCAATAGGTGCTAGGCTCCTTCTATTTATAATTTAACTTTCCTTCTCCATGTGGGCCCCTCCATCAAGTATTTCAAACTCCTACCTTATAAATTTCAACTTTTCCTCCCAAGGATTGTGTATTTCATGTGGATGTGGTCCCCATATTCGACTAACAAAAATATTTTTTCCTCCATCTCCTATTTCTTAACTCAAAAATTTTGTGGGTCCCATAGTAGTCAAATTGTGAGATTCCATGTGCCATCTATCATATATTTCACTAAAAGATCATAGATATGATCTGAAGATGATCAACATTTAAAAAATATGGTGTTTTTCTTAATATATTTGGTGATTTTTCCTTTAATGCATTTGTCAAATTCAAACTGGCATATATTCTCATTTGGAAGAGTTTGATCAAGTGTGGCATACCAATTGAAAGGTCCTAGAAAGGGATATCCAACCATACCATCTGTAGATTCTTCACAAAGAAATCATAAAATTCAAGCCACTTTGACATCATATTGTTAAGAGATCGGAATATCACACTACTTCCTTTGATTCATTGATGATATTGTTGCTTAGAATTATCCTTTGAAATCAATGAAAATGGTTATGCAACATCACTAGAAATTGATTTTCATTGATGGAAATGGAATAAAATCCCCTTGACATGCTACTAAGAACTCCCCCTGCCATGCTTTTGGGAAAAATTCAGATTTATCTCCAAAATTATTCAACATCTTCTTTCTCTCCCAAAGTCCTAATACGAATTCAATTTTTTATTTCTCTCCCCCTTTGACATCAATGGAAAAGGGATATGATGAGAATGAACTTGATCTTCTTGTAAAATAATTCTCCACTTGAGAATAAGCTTCCCCATCATGCAAATTTTCCCTTTTCAATAATCCTTCTTCTTGCAAATAATTCTTGCCATGTACATCTTCTTGTTGGTCATATTCTTTTGAAATCATCTTTGCATCTTATATTATTTTGAAAAATCCTTGATCAAATGCACTTTCTGTCATATACACATATTTCCAACATGCTTCACAAATATTTGATTGACTACAAGTATCCCAATATCCACTCCAGAATTTATCTAATTCCTGAAATAACTTAATTTCTTCTTTCGATGATTTCTAGGTCAATGATGTTCAACTTCTCTTCTAATTGTGTACTTTATTTTGAATGTGAAACTGTTTCTAATGGTGGAGCTACTCCTCTTGTCCATTTAAGCTCTCTAATTGTACATGTCTAATTCCATACTGCTATAATCATACTCTCCCTATGAGTAGGTTGGGAAATATCAAGTATTTTATAGTTGATATATCACATATAAAGGAATTGTATGAATCCTTGACAAATACCAAGGTCCAAGTTTTCTCATTTGTTTTAATTCTCTTACTGATCGATGCTACTTTTCATATGGTAATTCTCCCTTTTCATATTTTCAACATGATTCTCATGGTCACCTTTATGACTACTTTATTGTGAATGATCATATTGCGTACATAATATTTCTTCTTCAACTTTAATTTAAAACAACAATATTCTTGACGAATCCTTCACCATTGGATTATATCTGAGAGATAATTTCTATCCTTGGTTCTTCCCATTTCATTCTTCATTCTTTCATTTTTTCCCTTTGTTTGAATTTATGTTTCTATAACAACACATGGTTGATTTCCTATGTAAATAAAAAATAATACCAAGGTCAAGGGACATGTATTCCAAGTTGAATATGGGGTAAAACATGGTGATGGGGATCACTTGTGATTAATTAATGGCTATGGAAATTATCAAAGGCAAAGTGACAAAAATTGGCATTTTATTTATGAAAATAAAGGAAAATAGGAGAAAAGAGATGTGAAACGTCACATATTTTCATGAGGAAATTGAAGGAAAAATGAAGGAAAATGAAGAAAACTGAGGCCTTAATGATAAAAAAGATTTTGAGGATTATTTCACATCTTTTGTCAGGTTAAGATTTTGTAATTTTAGTTTTGGATTTTTCTCTCTATTCTCTCATACTCGCACACTTAGATTTTTCTTGAGAAATTTTTGTGTGAAAATTCAGATACTCAAATCCTATTGCAGAAACTGATGCTAATTATTATATTAGTTAATTTAATCAAAAAATTATCTGATTTTTCCTATGACAGATATTCAATTCAATACACTAAAACCTTCAAAAATAAACTGCGGAAGAAATAAAATGCTAGAATAAAATATATGCACACACACACACAAAATTACACCATTATTTTTCGACTAATGTCCCTAGAAAAACCCAATCTAGGAAAATCGGTGCAGCAGATGAGGGTTTTATTATTATGCAGAAGTGATATCTGAGTACAAACTATGGATTCCCAAACTAGTAATCCCAACAGAGAAAAACTGGCAAAAATAACTAGTGAGGAAATTCTTCACTCCATAAACGAATCTGACACTGACCTCAACTTGAAATTGAATCATCCCAACTTCCTCTGTGTGGGCTCTGTATCACTCTACACAGTCACTGTGTCACTACAAATCGGAACTCTATCACCTCTCACTATCTCTTCATCTGTTGTCTGGAATTTGATTCTCCTGGCATATGGAACCTTTGTCCAACTTTTGGCACTGAATCTCGCCTTCCCCCCAGAAAAATGGAATTTTCCTCTATAGAGAACTGTGCTACCTCATTGTGGCACTCTTTTCCTCTCTAAAAATGTACTCACCAGATCTAGAAATATTCCTATGGCTTCACTATCTATGCCCCTCTCTCACTGCTTCCATCTCACCAAATCACTTTCGACAACACACAAATGTTTCTTTGGAATCGATTTCCCAGCAAAATCGAATGCTCAACTAATTTGGTGTATTTTCTCCAAGCCCATTGACTTATTTTTATAATCCTTTGTTTAGACTTGAACGACCATGATTAAATCTTAATTGATGGATAAGATTAACTAGAAATCATTACATGTACTTCTATAGAACATTATCACCATGAATTAATTAATTATGATTAATTAATAACATTCCCTAAGTTTAGAATTGGGAATTATTGAAAACTGACTAATAAATATAATTAAGTCATCTCTATATGGAATTTCTAGAAACAATTTATAATTTTTGGATAATACATGTATGCTAGACTTTCTACAAAATCTCAAGGCTAGAACACATACAATTCTACGAGAAATAACACTCCCTCTTAGCGAGGAATGTGTTCTAGTGCTGCAACCCACTGAAAGAACACCCTATCTCTCCATCATATCCTATCATGGTGCTGATCTCTGGATATTACTACCCACCAACTAGTGTGAAACTCTGATATGTGCTCCATCTATGATGTTGTCAACAAGGCATCTACACTACAACTGTGTTGTTGTTGCTACTGCAACATCAACAACTCCCTCTCATATGATGCTATTGCAACATCAAAATCTTCAACTAAGAACTATACAAAATAATGAACCATCTGTGTTCAGTGTGATGCATTTGTCACGTGAGTCCTAACTGCTACTAGTATTTTCATTGTCACTAAGTCCTTTGTGTTGCTGCTAACGCATCACTGTGTTAACTGCACTGCTTCCAACTCTGCACTGCGCTACTCAGTATATGATCACTACTAGCCACTAAATCTATCACTCTAGCATCTGACTGCACAAAATTCCATTGGTCCATCCTACTACTGCATACTGTGGTCTCCCGTAGCAAGGTACTAATTCAAGAGGTGGACCTCCTCAAGAATCCTGCCCAACTTGTAGCAATTTGGGGCTACAAAACAAAGTCACCCCACCTCACTCCTGGAGGGATGTCTGCAAACATGGCGAAATATAATCTCCTCATATTTTTGTTGCTACCGCTCTACTAATGCTTATGCACTGCTACTACAACTACTACAATAATGAGTATGATCTCCTGAGATCCTAAATCACTAGCTTGCAGAGGGATACTCCCTTTGAGTCTTGATCTCCCTATGGGAAATATATTTTCTCCCTCCTAGAAACTTTCACTATCCTCATGTACTATAAACTGGATTGCATAGCTCTGCACTGGGAATCTTCTGGATGGAACTGAACCTACATCTTGCAACTGGGAAATTTACACTAATTGTCTCACTACAACTAGTTTTGCAAATTTCTCCTGGGTATTGACTCCAACTACCATAAGAACGAATGGCTACACCTTCTAACACTATGATCTGTATGCTACTAAATATGTTTGGCTCTTGTTTCAAGGATACAAATCCGTGTGAGAAATATGCAACGATTGGATCTAATCCACTGCTCTTCAATGGATCCTACCCATCTGTGGCCATCTAAACTAATGTAAAAACTCTCCTCTTCCCTTTTTCTCAACTATTGCTAGGTTCTACGCACTCCTATTGGAGTGAGTAACTATTCTCACAACAAATGTTGATCTGCAAGGAAAATTGAGCTTCTGAGACTAGAATTTCCCTGAGGAAAATTTTCCCTCAGTGTGTGATATTCTTCCTCCCAATGCTATTTTTCTCTAGAAAAATACTGCAAAATAATCGTGTCCAGCTAGATATCTTCTCTATAAGAAAAATATGTAACTAAATCTGGCTAGAGATCTTCTCTGCAAGAAAAATAAAGTTTCTCCCTCTACCTCTATTAATCCTCGATCTTGAGAAATCACATTTCTCTGTTTCTCTCTCAGAGAAATCGATTTTCCTTAAGAAAATGACCCTCTTGGCCAAGGAATTGCACTGCCTCTGGGGATTTTGAATTGCTTCTCATGCTGAGTAGTGAAAATCCTCTTTTCTTCTGCTATTGATCTCTCTGGTTGATCATCTGAAATTTGATACCATGTGAAAATTTGGATACCTGAATCCTCTTGCAACAACTAATGTTAATTCTTCTAATTCTTAATTTACTCAACAATTTATCTGTTGCTTCCTATGACAAATATTGAATTAAATACACTCCAAACTTCAACAATAAACTGCAGAAGAAATAAAAATCTTGAAGAAAATATATGCACACAGACAAAATTAAAATGTTATTTTTGGAGTAATATCTCCAAAAAAACCAAACTTGGGAAAACCTATGGAACAAGTGGGGATTTTATTATTATGCAATAGTGAAATTTGAGTAAAAACTATGGATGCCCAAACTGGCAATCCAAATAGAGAAAAACTGGAAAAAAAAACTAATGAGTAAATTCCTCACTCCATATATGAATTTGAAACTGACCTCGGCTCCAAATTGAGTTGTCCCAACTGCCTCTGCGCAATCTCTACATCACCCTATGCATTCACTACATCACTACACCTCATAATTGCATCATCTCTCACTGTCTCATCACCTATTGTCTCAGAAACTAATTCTTCCATCCTATGGAACCTTTGTCCAACTTCTGGCACTGAATCTCTACTTCTCCTCAACAAAATGGAAATTTCCTATAGAGGGCATTGTTCTGCCTCACTGTAGCACTCTCTGCCTCTCTAAAAATGTGCTCTAAATCTTCCTTTGGCTTCACTATCTCTGCCCCTCTCTCACTAAATCACCTCTGCCAACACACATCTGGTACTCTGGAAATTGATTTCCCATCAAAATTGAATGTTCAACTAATGTGGTGTATTTTTCCAAGGCCCGTCAACTTAATCCTCCATTGAAACTTCAATGAACATGGTTATATCTTAATAGATGACTAGGATTAACTAGAAATCGACCCATGTAATTTTTTAGAACATTCTCATCATGACATAATTAATTCTGATTAAATCCCTAAGTTTAAACTTAGGAAATATTAAAAACTGACTAATAAATCTAATTAAGTCATCTCTAGGTGGAATTTCTAGAAATTATTTCTGGGTTTTGGAGAATACATGTATTCTAAAAACTCTACCAAATCTCATGGCTAGAACAAATTTGATGCTACAAAAACTAACACTTGTATCATTTTGGCATATTTTAGATTTGGAGAATGTAGGAAAACGAAAATGAGAATGTGTAAGGGAACATGTGGATCAACAACTATAGTTGTATTTCTTTATAGGTAATAGGTTGCATGTGTGATTTTCTTGTTGATTTATGGATGCATGATATATTCATGTGATTATTTATTTATGCTCTATTATTGGGATGGAGGATTACCTGGATTGACCGTGGGTTTATCCTTTCCTTTCCATTTCTTGTATATCCATGGTGTTTTTGGTTTTTCCACTTTGTTTTCTAGTTGGTGCTCATAATTCCTTATGGTTGTGGATCGGAGAAAACGCTTTGAAATCCTTGAAAAAACTAGGGTTGAGTTACTAGTCCTAGAGCCTAGGTTCAAAAAATTATCTAGATCCCTTTGTGGGTTGAGTTACTAGTCTTGGATCCAAGTTGGCCAAATTATCTGGAGCCCCGGAAGGTTGTGGGTTGAGTCACTAGTTTGTGGAGCCCTAGATAGTTGTGTAGAGACCGGTCTAGTTGGTGTTAGTGATGTATGACCTTGAGGTGGAATCACTAGTTAAGGGTTGAGGTGGTTTAACCTCTGGAAGCCATTTTTTGGTTTCTTTTGGCTTATTCCATGGGATCCGACATTAATGATTGGAATATAGCATGGGGGTGATTGGCTGAGATTTGGTTCATCCCAATCTATAGTTGGGTGGTACGTGGAAGTCTCTGACTTGGTTGGATTTTTCATATGATAATAAGAGTTATATTCCTATTGTATTCTATGAGTACTTGTACTTGTTATTATGTGGCTCCAGTGGAAATTCTATCATGGCTATTATTGTGGTTATATGTTGGTTATAAGAATGGTTCCATAACAGGTTCTAGCTATGGCTCTTGATGTGTTTTTATTAGTTCATGAATGGTTAATGAATGCATGAGATAACAAATGTTATTACAACTATTATGAGTGGGCATAATACCTTCTTGATTAATCTCAAATAAGATTCAGATGCCTATGTTCATATATGAATTCATGACCTGCAAATTATATGTTCACCATATGTTTGACGAAATGACTATCATGGTTAGGCCTGGTTGGATCAATTTTTGTATGAATGGAGTTGTCCTGATTTTATTTATCATTATGGAAAGTGTCATTGATTTTTAGGCAGTGGTATGGAGGCTAACCTGAAATGGTGGCTTAGAAGTTGGGAACACACCCTCTAAACTAGAGAAATTATGGTACAACAACATGGATCTAGTGTAGTGCATGCGGTTAGAGGCTTCCAACCACATGGAGGCCTTGTTGTGGATGCAGTTGTGGGCCCAAGGAAAATAAAAAGAGGTTCAACACAAGGTTTGGCCACTTGGGGTAGTATTTTAGCCTCTGAATGACCTGTAGCACTGTGGGATGTGGTGAGTTGTCATTTTTTCATCAATACTTGGCCCCAGTTCCTTTATTGGATCTAGGAGGTCGGGTTAGTTCATATTATCTCTTCCTCTCATGTTTACCCTGGCAGGCTCATGAAACTTGGTAGATGTGGGAGGGGTGGTTGCAGAGTGGTATTGGATCTCTCAGGTTCAAACACTTGGACTGGATGGGTGGAACGTGTTTTTCATGCATGCATGTCAGTTTTTTGTGTGTTGTTATGCATGCATTGTGATTGTCATTTTTGCAGTTTTGTCTTCATGTCGAGGTTAATGATGTTGATGTTGAGGTCATTGATATGTTGAATTCATTATATATACATATGTTGTGTTAATTAATATTTATTTTACACATGATATATCCTCCCTTGAACTACACTGAGGTATTTTTATTATGCTTATATTTGGTTATCTAACATGGTATGTTTGCAGGAAGTAGAGGATCAAATATGAAAGGAAAAATGGTGGACTATATTTCACATGATTCTCCCAACAAATCATATGAAAAACATGGTGATGACTACTCCCCTAACATAGCAGAAACATTGATAAGTGATACAGATTGGATCATTATATTTTTTTCATCCATCTCGATGCATTTAGAGTGGAAAAATTGGAGGAATCAACTCATGGGATCGTTTTTACTGGTAGGACCTAGGCTGGAGAAATAAGGTTTGAAAACTTTCGGGAGCGTTTTGAGGAATCAAATGACTTTTTTTGAGGATAAAGCTTTGTATCTTTAGATTTGCACCATTTCATGTTTTTCTACACAAAAAAATCCAATGAAACAAGAAGCATGTCAATCAAAGTCTATATTCAAAACTTATGACACTCAAAAGTTGATCTTCATGTTTTCACACGTATAATTTAGGAGGATGTCACATCCACCACCATTATTCATGGAAAAGGTTCTAGCCACATCTTTTTGATGTAAAATACTTTAGAAGATTCTATGCTATAATTATAGTTAAGAGTTTATTTAGTCAAATTTAACCACGAGTAGGCTATTTTGATGTGTTATAATCAGGCCACTAGGAGGAATAGGAATTATATTATTTCGAGAGAATTTTTGTCCATAGCTGAGAAAATATAGACCTGAGAGATAGGAGGTAAGGAAAAAAAGAGGATCTATGCATTGTAGCAGCCCACAGACCATATTTCTTACTTCTTTGTACCTGCAACCATATTTCCAAACAGAGAAAGAGAGCGAAGAAACTTCACCTTCCAGCTAGGTTTTCTCCCGAAAGGGTTTCCAAAAGAGGCTATCTTGTGTATTATGTCTTTGTGTAAGCTTATTTTTTCGTTCTCTACTTTTCCTCATAATTTCCATTCGCATGCATGCACTAATTACAACTAAATATACAAATTTAGAATTTTAATAAAATTGTAATAGTGTAAAATTTTAGTATTTTAATATATTATTATCATATATATTGTGACGAAATATCCAGTGGAATAATCATTTGGTATTAGAAAAAATTGTATTTGGGTATTTTGTGGAGTAGTTCATGGATCATTTGGTATCAAAGCAAGTTTATTTGGGTCTTTTGTGGAGATTGCATAGATCTAGATCGGTGAGGTCGAAAATCATAAAACCCTAATCATGGTTGACAAACCTATAAACAAACTTCGTCATCCTGCAGAGGTGAGGTTTACGTGGTTGGAATATTCAATATAAATTCACAGATCATTTGGTATCTGAGCATGTTTCTTTGGGTATTTTTTGTAGATTGCAGGGATCTAGATCGGCGAGGATGAAAATCATAAAACCCTTATCATGGCCGAAGAATCTATAAATGAAACTCGTGATCCTCCATAGGTGAGGTTTACGTGGTTGGAACAACAAGTCATAGATATAAATCAAAATGTGATCCTCCTCATGGAAGCCTTGAATAACAATATAGGTATATTTAGATAAGATGGGGGTTAGAATATAGAGGACAAATAAGAACAAGGATCAAAATATAGGGGAGAAATAGAGAACGAGTCGAATAAAGGAACCAAAAAATATCAACCCAGATCAAGGAAGGGTAAAATTTCCCATTCACGTGGATAAAATTAGAGGGTCATTCATTGACTTGGAGGGATAACCACACAGAAACCTTGAGGTTGCAGGGAAGAACCTATAATGAATTAGTGGGAGGATTTGAAAACCCTCATTAAGTCACAGTTTTATCCCATTGGGTACTGGAGTGTTGAAAAGTGTAACTAGGATCGGTCTTCATATTTACTATGTAATTATGGATTTATGTAAAGAATAAGACAAAGATAATAAAATTTATTTTGTACTTTCTTCATGGGTTTCATGAGCAAGATTTTATTATAGGTTAATAGAATTCTTCTTGATGTCTATCTAGGGTTTTGTCTTCTAGATTTAAATTTAATTAAGTGTCATGTATATATGACGGATCTAATCTAAGAAATGCTCCAAGACCTAGTCAAAGAAACCTTGAAACAATTGCCTAATTCAGACCTCCATCAAAGTTGAAAGTTAAAATATTATGACGTGTTAAAATTCGGCCTTCTAACACCTGAGAAGTTGTCCTATTAGATGACTGTATAGTCGGCCTAAATACTAGACAAGTGCACTATATATACAACACGTCTACGGTTCATTTGTGGAAAGAAAATCATTGATATCTCTGTGATTTAGTGTGGACTATTGGAAAAGTTTGAGATAAATTCAACAACATGCATTCTTGCATGATATATGCTACGGTTGATTGAAGCAAGATTGCGGGTCTCTATGAATAAGTGTCAAGAAGAAAAATGTAGATCATTGAGAGGTCACAGTGACGTTAATAAAGGTCTGTTGATATGCATAGATGCAGAACTGTCTTCATAATTTCAAGAGTAGAGATGCAGATAATTCTTGGGAACCAATCCATCATAGAATAATGTGGATTCTTCTAAAACATATACGGATTTCTAAAGTGCGAAGTTCAGGGAGTATTGAAGTTCTAATTAAAGAGAGAACTGGAATACAAATTGAAATATTAATTTCCTGTAGTATTACAGAGCACATTAAGTGTGTATTTTCTGGGAATTTGAACATGATCTATTTATCACTGCAATATGTATTTAATGGTTATAAGCAACCATAGTATAGTCAAGCCTAATAATATAAGGAAGGTAAGTCATAGATTTACCTTCCAATCTTCAGTATTAAAAAGGAGAGTAATATATCTCAGAGAATAGCAAGGAAGAAGAAATGTTTTGATCAATGAAGATTCAAGGAAGATAAAGTTAGAGATCGAGTTCTCTAATATTGGTGCAGTTCAGTGAAAGTCGGAGTAGAAATGAGTGATCAACATTGGAGGTAGATAAAGAAGTTGTGACAAGGTCTTGGAGGCATTCATAAGTTAGGGGTCTGAGTCTTGGTCATGGTACTTGTCATTTGAAGATCTATAAGAAGAATTCCTTACGGGTTTTTCTCTCCAAGAGGGAGACGTTTTGCCCTGGCTTGAGTAGCCTAACTTTGTGTCTTTTGTATTTTTGTTAATTGACTTGATGATAAACTAAATAAGCTAACAGAGAAAAGAAATAAGTAACTTTAGTAAGAACACATGTAATTATCAAGAAGAGAATTTGAATTAATCACCAGCCCTCCAAACTCAACATGGAATCAAAGCTAAGGTGCTAAAGACAAAGGGATATTTTACAAGAAGACACTCAAGAATCAAATTCAGTTTTCTAGAAAGCATCAAAGAAAAAATCAAAGTCTACATTGAAAAGTAAAATCAGTTTGCAAGGAAATCCTCAAGCCATCTCAAGAAGACTTTCAACCTTATTCAAAGAATCTATACATTGAGGAGGTAATGTCTGACATCAAAGATTCTTGATATTGAAGACATTGTTGGAAGACACATCATTAAGAACCACCCAACACTATTGAAGACATCTTCATTCTGAAGTAATCCTTGATCATCAAGGATCCAAGATCATCTATTTTGAAATCAATCTAAGAGGAAGTTCCTGTCATCATCTTCATCATTATCAACAAGGAAGATGATAGAAGAAGAAAAGCATCTACTCAAGTAAGTGTCTTTATGAATTCATATGAATCTATCAAATTGTATTCTTTGCAAAGAAAGCAACAAACTAGTTATGGTTTCAAACTTTCCTGCATGGAAGAAAAGCACTATGAAGTCATGCCAAAATACATAAAGGGAGATATAAGAGCCCAAAGGATTCTTACAGAATCCATAAAATACTCTCTCATCTACGATCTATCAAATTTAGAATCATCAAAAGGAATATATGAGACATTGGTAGAGATATTCTCTGTGAGTACTGTAGGAGAAGCAATCTCTCTGAGATCAATTGCAGGAACTGGGAGAAGTAATGTCTAACGCTGAGATGACTATAGTGGTGTTGAATTATTTACTAGAATAATGATGAAACATGAGTTAAAGTTTATACGGGAAGTTTTATCACTCATTTAGTTGTAAAACTTTCATTGATAGGGTCATGCAGGTAATTCACCAAATTTATGAGGTCTCCTAAGTCATTTTTTGAGATTTGTGAATTTTTTTGCTTTTTTATGAAGTCTACCCTAACTTTAAAGCTCACCTCCATCCATGCCACTTCAGTCAAATCAATCTCACATCATATCAGATGTCATTCCCATGCATTTAATCTCAAAAATTCACACCTGTTAGTTTTTCAGAATTTCATAGCGAATTAAAAAAGAAAGCAACAGATTTCACTACGAAACTGCCTAACGGTTCCATAGCGAATTTGTCAGCAACCAAACTATCTTTGCTACTAAAATGCGTTTTTCTAGCCAAATTTTTTAGAGCACTTTGAGTTGTCAGTTTATGATAAGATAAGTAAAGGTTTAGGTATTTCAAGGTCATTATGATAAGTTTCAAATGTGCATAGTCGTATTTGTTGTAATCATGATTTTGGTTCCATGTGTTATTATTAAAACTTGAGTTCTCAATTAACCTTTTTAAACCTTACCCCAAACCTTCCTTTTTTCATATTACTATTTATCCTTCCATGTGAATCAATTCTTGGAGAGTTGCTTCATCACTCCAAGAAAGTTGTTGTCGAATTAAATTCTACAGGTGTCACCAACAAGTGAGGCAACGAAGACTATAAAAACATCCATGGCTACCAAAATGAAAACAAACAAGGGTGGCCATTGTCTCAAGTATGAACCCATGAATTTGAAATTACCTAATGAAGAACCTACTGCTATGGAATTTTTCAGGAGGATGGGTTGCCTACAATTCTGCCAGAAGTTGTAGGATTTCCATGCACAGGTTTCAAATGACTTTGCCACTAATTTTATAGGGAAAACATCAAAGGTTTGGATTTTTAATCTCACAGTAACACCAGAGAGAATATCACAAGCTATAGGAATCCCTAGAGGTGGTGAAGAATGGTTTAAAGGCACAAAATTTACAATGCAAGGTTGTGAGGAGTTTCTGAAGCAAGAGCATAGAGGAGTTGATTTGAATAATGGCATTACCAAGAGTTATATTGAGGAAAATTATTAAAATTTGATGTTGGTGTTATAAAAATATTTCACTTGCGAGGGAAGATTCCACATGGTTTACTCTTACCACATCATACTCCTTCTGAACTTTGTAGGTAAGAAATCACTTAACTTAACTTTCTTTTTATACAGGAGTTTGGGGATGTTAGATAGAGTTCAAGTTAAATCATAAGGCAATGAGACATATTTGTTTCACCGTGGTTTGATAAAGTTTTTAGTGTTGGAAGAATTGAGAAGGTTAAATATAGATTGGACTTATTTTCTATTTATGAGTGGGTATGAAATAGATGTAGTCACTCCAAAGAAAAATTAAAACCCAAAACCACTACATCACTAGTTGTAATAGAATAAGTTGAATAATATTGCACCAAATTGCTACTCTGTAATTTTTTTTAGTTTTAGTAATATACAATGACATTTTACTTCCAGACCTCAGATTTGAATGAGGTGTTCAATATTTTGTCTGCTTTATAACTTTCATTTTTAATCATCTGCAGTGAATTTTATCTCTAATTACTTAGAACTCATGGTGCCATGCTCTGAATTCCTTTAGAGGTTAATTTTTTGTGTTTTTCCTATGTTGTATGAATGTTCCATATGTTATTGAAACCTCTATTTTCCTCAACTTCCATAAGAACTACTATCATTGAGTTTACTGATGTTGACCCCATAGCCCAATGGTAGCAAGCCTTTCATTTTTCAACATGCAATCAATCAAAAACAAGTTATAGTTCATAGAGTTAGCCATCTAATAGTATTTCCATTGAAAATCATAGATCCCCTTGGAGAGAGCCCTCTCAAATTGACGAGGCTAATCTTCAGTTAGAAGTGGTTTGAAAGAGTTACATTAAATTGATTGATGAGAAACCTATCAGGATCAATTTGGTGATAACCAAAAGAAAGAAGCCACGCCATTCCATGATTTATGGTATCTATGTAAAATAGAGGAAACAAGAATTGAAAGCCAAAGATGATATAGGATCAAGTGAAGGGAATCTATCCTTTGCATTGATATCTAGGAAGAAAGGAAGATTTGGTAAATTTGGTATGATGCCTTGGATGTAATGAACTTGGGCATTGTAAATGATATTTTCCCAAATTTAGAAAGGAAAAGAGGAAAAAGGAAGAAGCCCATGTACTAGAAATGAGGGAAGAACTTGATGCAAAGAAATATAATAAAGAAGAAGTGATGGATCTCCATTATGATTGAGATCATCTTCTCCTTTAACTGATTTCTATTGGTTTTATGATAGGAAGCAGTGTAGCATCTTGATAAAAGAATGGTAGGAGTTCTTGGTAAAACAACTCCTGGAAAAACTCTCTGATAACAATACTGATGGAAGGGAGTCATCAAGATCAAGGGTCATCATGAAAAGATAATTGTGGGATGTGATGACATATTGATGGATTATGCCAAGGGAATGGAGCTCTTCATTCTAAATAAATTTCTATAGGATGACTCAAGGAGAAAGGTATGAGGTATATATATGCTGACACTAGATTTTGTGAAGTCATTTCATATGGTTGCAGGTAATGGACTTCTATATTTAGAAGTATGATATATGAAGGAGGATCTATTGGTGCACTGACAGATGAAATCAGCATAATATATCCTCATGGAATATGAGGTGGTTGTATATGAATAATGAACTAGAAAATTTGTAAGTTCCTGGGAATGAAGAATGTGCAGAAAGGAAGAGATCATGAAATGAAACCATGTCAGGAGGCAGTTATCATCTAGAATCCAAGAATATGTGTCTAGGATATCACTTGGGAATATATGTAGGCTCAGATAGAACTATGGTAAAGAAGAAGACCGTTAACAAAACATATCATTAGGAGATGTGTCAATCTGAATAAAGGATTTCGATGCCCATGGGAACATGTCATGGTGAAATATCATCACTGAGGTAAATTTTGTTTTAAAATTTCAAATTTATATAGGTAAATGGTCACTTTCAAACTAAAGAATCAAATGCTAGATGATTACCCAATCCTTTATTCTGTCTTCGAGGTGAAGACCAGAATTATGTGTCTATCCATTCTCTCCACATGGCCTTCACTAATACTTACGGTTGTTAGTCCTGGTCTAGTGCATGACACATATATTAGAGAATCACATTTGCCACTCCCTTCTTAACTCAGGAAGGACATACTACAAGTTTATTCCAACTAAGAGACTTACCACCAAGCTCCCTCTCAACTAGGGTCTTGGAGAAGTAATAGTGAGACATTTGGATGCTCATGAATAATTCCTCCCCTCGATGTCATGGATTTTGATATTGAGGAATCTTCAACCTTTGGCTTCATAGGGAAAAAATCATCTATCAATTTTAGTCACAAGTCATGTCAACCATCAGAAATTGATTCATCAGTCCTTCTCATCTGGTCCACTGTTATGCCATGTTGCTTTCCTTCGAATCATCTCCAAGGATACTCTTTGAGAATGAGATAGGGCATTCAATATAAGAGTAGTCGATGACTGATATTATTTTAGGGATGGCTACCCAAGAGAAGAATAGTCCAAGAAGGTCATACTCTGGGAACACCTTGATGGAGTATGTACCTTGGAGAGACAATGACTATGGTGTTTGGAATTCATGTGTCTCGCCAAAATTGTAGCCTATTGTCTCA
This sequence comes from Pinus albicaulis, assembly GCA_034641835.2. Lineage (NCBI taxonomy): Eukaryota > Viridiplantae > Streptophyta > Pinopsida > Pinales > Pinaceae > Pinus > Pinus albicaulis. The sequence goes on from CM076581.1 coordinate 1,469,419,370, forward strand.
GTGAGAGATGGGGCTATTAGTCAAGGCCTTGCACTAGGACAACACTGATTGATATGATGATATACATATGTGGTTACCAATTCAATTATTCTTATGAGATTCTTCAGTTTGAAAGTGACCATTTACCTGTATGAATACCTCCCTAGTTAAGAGGGAGTGTTGAAAAGTGTAACTAGGATCGATCTTCGTATTGAATATGTAATTGTGGATTTATGTAAAGAACAAGACAAAGATAATAAAATGTGTTTTGTACTTGTTTCATGGTTTCATGAGAAATCTTTAATTATAGGTTAATAAACTTCTTCTTGATGTCCATCTAGGGTTTTGTCTTCTAGATTTAATAAAATGTGTTTTGTACTTGTTTCATGGTTTCATGAGCAAGATTTAATTATAGGTTAATAGAATTCTTCTTGATGTCCATCTAAGGTTTTGTCTTTTAGATTTAAATGTAATTAAGTGTCATGTATATATGAAGGATATAGTCTAATAAATGCTCCATGAAATAGTCAAAGAAACTCTGAATGAATGGCCTAATTCAACCCTCCATCAACCTTTAAAGTTCAACTATTATGGTGTGTTAAAATTCGGCCTTCTAACAACTGAGAAGTCACCCTACTAGTTCACTATATAGTCAGCCTGAAGACTAGACAAGTGCACTATATATAGAACACCTCTAAGGTTCATTTGTGAAAAAAAATTACGTGATATCTCAGTGATTTAGTGTGGATTGTTGGACAAGTTTTTCAGCAACATGCATTCTTGCGTGATACATGTTACAATTGACCGAAACAGGAGTGTGGGTCTTTTTCAAGAAGAAAAAATTGGATCATTGAGAGATCACAATGACATAAATAAAGGTTTGTTGATATTAATAGATGTGGATCTGTTTTCGGAATTTCATGGGTACAAGTGCGGATAAGGCTTTGGGAACCAATCCATCATAAAATAATGCGGATTCTTCTGAAACATAAGTGGATTTCTGAAGTGCAAACTTCATGGGGCATTGAAGTGTGAATTAAAGAGTGGAATGAAATAAAAATTGAAATATGAATTTCATGAATTAGTATAGAGCACATAAAGTGTGTATTTTCTGTGAACATGAACATGATCTATATATCACTGCAATATGTATCAGATGGTTATAAGAAACTGAAGTACAGTCAAGCCTGAGAATAGAAGGAAGGTAAATCATAGATTTACCTTCCTATATTTATTGTTTAAAATTATAGTAATATATCTCATAGAATAGAAAGGAAGAAGAGATTTTTTGATCGGCGAATATTCAAGGAAGATAAAGTTAGAGATCGATTTCTATAATATTTGTGAAGATCAGTGAAAGTCAGAGCAAAAATGAGTGATCAACATTAGAGGTAGATAAAGAAGTTGTGACAAGGTCTTGGAGGCATTCATAGGTCAAGGGTATGAGTCTTTGTCGTGGTAATTTTTATTTGAAGATCTATAAGAATAATTCCTTAGAAGGTTTCCTCTCCAAGAGGTAGAGGCTTTTCCCTAGCTCGAGGAGCCTAACTTTATGTCTCTTGTATTTTTGGTAATTGACTTGATGATAGACTAAATAAGCTAACGGAGAAAATACATAAGTAACTTTAGTAAGCACATAAGTAATTATCAAGAAGAGAATTTGAATTAATCAGCAACCCTCCAAATTCTCAACATGGAGGACTAGTGGATCCAGTGGAATTGCTTCATACAAAAGTCGGGCCAAAGCATGTAGGAGTACACCACGTAATTTAGAAATATGGCTATAATGTTGGGTATCTATCCAAATAACCCAGATGTACTCCTCAAGTATTTTAGGCGTCTACACTGCCATCTTCGAGAGAAAGTGATGTTGTTCACCTCAAGTATTTTAGGGGTCTACATTGCCATCTTTGAGAGAAAGTGATTTTTTTCAAGACAAAATCGATGGATGAGGCTTGTTTTTAGGTGCAATACCTGGAAAATATAGGCCTACAGAGAGAAAAATCAAGTGGGTCGAAGAAGAATGAGAAACAAGATGTTTCTAAGGAGGGGAAGAAGAAGAAAAAATGGGGAAAATATAAAAGGATGGAAGCCATAACGCACCAGTGGAAAGATAACAACAACCATTGCAACCAGTGCAACATTGATGGCCATTCAGAGGAGAAGTGTTGGAAGTTGCATCCATAGCTAAATTGAAGAACAAGAAGAAGAATCTCTGTTGGGAAAAATACTGAGAGGGGGGGGGGGTGAATCAGTATTTACAGCATATTCAAACTTTTTACTTTTTCATGCTCTAAAACCCATACGCTACTTTTCTGAAGCCAACTAGCGTATACACGCAGATATCCTTCATGAAACTCGCGTATACCCAGAGATCTAATTATGCCATTAGTTCTTCACTTACATAATTCCATCATTCATTTATTAGATGTTCTATAAACAATAAACATGTGCAGTAAGAACAGAATAAACCATCACACAAAGCATCACACATGAACACCAGGATTTTTAGGTGGAAACCCAAGTCGGGAGAAAACCACCACTGCAGTTGCTCAGCCTTCAATATTTTATTATAGAGAAAACATCTTACAACATATGTGCTGGCGCAGACTTGACCAGCACGCAGGCACCCACCTGCGCTCGTTTACCAGCCTCTCCTGGAAGGGAGCTCCAACCCCCCGACTCGTTTACCAGCCTCTCCTGGAAGGGAGCTACGACCCCCCGATCTCGTTTACCAGCCTCACCTGGAAGGGAGCTACAACCCCCTGACTGAAGGCTACAACCCTCAGCACCACCTTGGACCACGTTTCATCAATTTTCACACTGGATCCAACAACTTCAATAGAACAACACTTGCAGGCCATGTTTCATCATATTTTCAGACTGGACCCTTTCCATACTTTTAAGCACAAACATACATCACCAACAGATACTTAACAACACAGATCAGATAGCAGAAACACAGCAGAACAGATCAGATATTTCATACCCTTTGCTTCAGCAAACCCTAGTTTGCATACGCGCTTTCACTTCACTGATGTCGCGTATATACGCGCTTCCGTCCACACAAACTAGCGTATACCTCAGTGTATATTTTATTGCGCATACGCGCTTTCTCTTCGCTGAAGCCGCGTATATACGCGCTTCCTCCGCGGCGAAGTAGTGTATAGATCTTCAATCATTACAGAGCAGCATACTAGATCAGATATTCAGTTTAGATCTACCCTTTTGCTTCAGACAGATGTTCGCCTAGATGCTCGCCTCATCACAGATCTAAGCCTTCCATAATCAGATCTAGCAAATACAAGAGCAATTCAGATCTAGATCCACTTCTTCATCATTGGTGCATCATACATTCAGATTTATCATTCAAGTGTAACCCTTTCCATTTAGATATACTTCAGAGAGAAGTATTCATTCAAGCTCAGACATCTTGCACCCACACTCATGATTTGCACAATGAATTTCTTCTCTTTATATAGGTTTACCCTTTTTCAATACCATGAGCCCCTTTTTTCAATACCATGAGCCAAAACAATACCATGAGCCCAAAACTACATTACTTCCGATGGTATTCCTGGACGGGGTCATTTAGACGAATCATTACCCAATACAATGGGTCAATACCATGGTGGTTACCCCCGGTTTTGCACTTTTTGAGCGCTTTTGCCCATACGCGACTTGGCACGTACTTTACCGCGTGCATACGCAACTTCTCCTAGGCAAATCCGCGTATGCCTTGAGACATACTCTTTTCATCATAGATCTAGCACATATTGAATTCCTTTCTTCATTACCTTCTGTACTCTCTGTAGATACATCAGATTTTCATCTTTAAATAGGTTCATCAAGACATATTCTATCGAGCACAACTTCATCAAGTAAGTTGCCATCATCTTCATCAGGTAGGTTTCCATTCAAGAACAACTCTCTACATCATATTGTCAACAAACATCATATCACATCATATTTACATCATTTACCAAGTCCATCAAGTCAAGAATAACTTCATCAGGTGTATTTCCATCAAGGACAACACATGCCAACAATCTCATGTCTTCATCTTCATTCAGTGGGTTGCCATCAAGGACAACACTCTGCATCATATTGCCAACAATCTCCCCCTTTGGACTTGATGGCAACCACGATGGTGTTTGGTTACCACAACAGATAGGTATATTAAGAATACAATGACACCATGTCACTCTCTCCATTTTTGACACCATTCAAACAACATGCCACTCTCCCCCTTTGACATCAAGGGCAAAGGGCGGACCAAAACCAACATACTCTCCCCCTTTTCTCCTCATGTGGAAGAAGCGTTCTGCAGATCTGATATATACTGAAGTGACCAAGCTCCCCCTGATTTTATGCTGAATCTCCAAAGAAATTTTTCAATGAAGTACATGACTCTATGAACTTCCTATCACCAAAGAC